>JANZXP010015452.1:0-13807 GCA_027576715.1 Erythroxylum flavicans
TAATGTAAAATGTTTTGAATAAAAGAAAAAGTGGGCCCAAAGTAATGATCATTGATAAGAGTATTCAAAAAAAATTTTTATACCGATTTTTGTTTAGTGAAGTGATGTGACACGTCACCCTCGCGGGGCACGGATTCAGATATCACTGTCGATATCGGGTTCGGGTTCGGCGGGAGTGGGGTGTTACACAGATACTCCTTGAAGACCTTATTCATAAGATCCATGAATGCAGCCCAAGCATTAGTCAATCTAAATGGCATGACTAGGAACTGATAATGCCCATAACGGGTCCTAAAAGCTATCTTGTTTACATCAGACTCTCTAATTATGAATTGATGATAGCTTGTCCTAAGATCAATTTTGGAGAAGACCTTTGCTTCTTGCAATTGATCAAATAAATCATTTATTCATGGCAGAGGATACTTATTCTTAATGGTCACCTTGTTGAGTCTCCGATAATCAATACACATATGCCATGTCCCCTTCTTCTCCTTAAAGCTCGTGGGTAATAATTTTATAACCAGTAACAAGCAAAACGATTGAAAAATTCACAATGCATCATGAAACACATATTTTCACATTCTTAATTTATCAAACACTTTATAAGCAACCCAAATCATTCAATCAATAAATTTGTCAACACATAAGCACATCAAAATGGTTTGGGAGGTCCATAAATAGAACCAGCTAATATATTCCCATGAAATGGTCCTATGTAGTCGTGAACAGAATGAACTAACACAATCCCACATAGTGGTTTTGCGTAGTCGTAAACATGAGGGAGTTCTTGAAGGAGCTCCATGCCATTTACGAGTAGGTGGAAGAAGCCTTTAGTCAAGGTGCACTTGACATACGGAATGTACTAGACCAAACCCACATAACATGCATTTCATAACTTGTAAACTTGTTGCCTAAAATGGCACTTTTTTCGAAATGTGATTTCATAGAGATAGTAAAAAAATTCATTTTCGCATTCTTTTCATAAATCTTCAATACAATATTCACATAACAAATACATAGCACGTTCTCAAAGTATTTGAAGAGTAATAAATGCACATTTATAATACAATTGAAAAACATTTACTTTCTTGATTTTGAAGAAACATTAGTGGCTTATTATTCAATAATAAAAATGTAACCTACCTTGAATTCTTTGCTTAATAATTGCTCAAAGATGCCTCTCCTCTTGATTTCCTTCAATATTGGCAAAAATCCCCCAATTCAATAGGAATCCAAATTGAGAACTCAAAAAGCACAATCACTAACGAGGATACTTAAACCCATGCATTTTCTAAGCTTTATGAACCAAAATCCTTCCAAAAATTCAAAGGATTAAAATTGGGCTTACCTTGAATCTTCACCAAACAAAGATATGTTTAGCTCAAATGGAAGCTCCTCTCTTCCTCTTTCTTTTTCCCTTTTTGAACAACTTCAAAATCACTCTTTAAAACTAAGAAAATTGGAAACCTGGTTTAGCTTTCTCTTCTTTTCTTCTTCTCCCACGACACTCTCTTCCCTCTTCTCTCTCATTTTCGTTTTTCACTTCATTCTCTCCTTCAATTCACGTTTTTCTCCACCTTAAGAGCAAGAGTACACTTTCTTCTTCCCATTTTACCCTTAATGAGAGCTAAAAGTATGCCCTCAATTCATTCTTAAAGCATTAATTTCACTAAATAGTGAAATAAAATCCTATTAACATTGACATAAATAATTGAACTCCAATAATAATTTTATCATGACCTCATAATTTATTTAAATCATGCTTAACACTCCATTCATTCTAGGGCAAAAATTTAAATTCCATAGAATATCACACTTAACAAAAATATTTTAGGGGCCAACACTCATTATTAACTATCCCTTATCTTTTGGGGATACAAAGCTCACTTTACATAGTGAGCCAGAGGCTCTTACCACATTCTGAGTTTTAAGCTCTTTTTCAATTTCTGAGCTTTAAGCTCTTTTTTCAATTTCTAAGCTCTAAGCTCTTTTTCGATGGCTATTCCAGTCACAACAGCCTTTATCCTTTATGTATTCATGAAATGAAATGCACTACATTCACATATTTTCAAATAATCACTAGTGCTCAATTTTCCACATTCACATTAACATATATTCATCGGATCGATGTCCAGCATTCAACAATAATGTTGAGAATCACTTATTTCTGTCCAATTCACATACATTGAGCACTTCCTATGTTCTCACATTTACCACACTCCTCGGACTTTTAATGCCTAGAATTGTATCAATAACATTCACATTCAGTAGTAATTCAATACATAATTTTAAAATAAAACAAACAATGAAAGTGAGACCATCTAGGTCGACTCATAGTACGCTCCAGATTAGTATTAGCTTCCATGATCCAGAAATGATTGGATGTTGTCGTTCTATCTTGTAAATCAACATTATGTAATACAAATATTGCACACACATTATTAATTTCACAATAACATAAACATTCAATTATACACACATATATATGTGTAATGTATAATGCATGCTCATATTGACTATTCCGGGTATCTTTCCCTAATTTACATCTTAAGATCATTCATACATCAAAGCTTACATAAGTCTAAATCAAACTTAGGTTAACACTTCATTTGTACAAAGTTATTCTAAGTTCATCATTCAATCATTCCTCAAGGTTATTCAAGCATTAAAGATCACAAAACATCCAATTCATCATTCATCTTTACTTAATACTCATTATTCATCTTAATTGAATCACCTTAGCCATCATAGGTTCACTTTCATTCCCATATCGTCTCAAAATTTCAGATTTAAACACTCAATACATAAAAATTCATCCTTAAGTTCTATCCCCAATCATCACCCTAACCATATCACTCATTTAATCACTTGTTTAAGCATCATACTAAGCTCATTTCAAGCTTCATTCAAACCTAGAAGCATTACATGAAAGTCCCTAACCAATTGCAACTTCAATCCAAAATTTTTAAAAAAACATATGTGATGTTTAACCAATTCCCACCTTCATGGGAAATTCCTATTTTCCCACAGACATGGGATTTGTTGGCAGAAACTTTCCCAGCCAAATCCTTTCAAATTCCCCACTTTTCCAACTCTATTTTTCATATCAACTTTTTATTACCATTATGACCTAGAAAATGAGGTTTTTTGGCAATACCTACTTTGAAACAATTGTTCCTATATGTCTTAAGTTTCTAAGGAACCTAAATTCATGCAATGTGGTTCAGTATTCTGAAAGTTATATAGAATTTACTATATACTATTCAGAAACATAGACATAACTCGAAACTCAACTTCAAGCCAATTTCAAAACTTGTAGAGACAAAATTCAACTCAAGATAAAATGTGACAATCATCCTATTTGGATATCTGTAGGTCAAGATATGTCTAAATTACCGATGCATGTTCTGTAGAAACACAACATCTAACATATTTCCAGCACACTTTATCTTCAATTTCATCCTAATTCATCTCTTTTGCTTAGTCTATCACTTCTAACTTATATTCACATCATTTCCTCTTCAATTATACCCCAATTATAGTTCAATATCATCTATACACAATTCAAAACCCATACTTGATCATATACACCAAAATCAAAACATATCATATACACATTCATCATAATGACCTTTCCATCTCAAAAATCAACTCAACAACAACTTATCAATTATCAACAAATAATATACTCAAAACAAGACATCAACAATCTTTATTCTTCATCCACAGCATATAAATATAAATTCATGACCAATCCATCAATCTCAAATTACTCATCATACATGTTTCATTTATACTAACCCATGAAGATCAACATGTAACTTACTTGAATTAGCTCTAAATCCTTCAATAGAACACCAATCCTAGCTTCTCATACAACTCATGTATATCATCATAGAGGTTGGGAGATTAGGTCTTTAGTGAGAAACAAAGAAGAGAATAAGATAAGGGTAGCAAATGAAAGAAGAGAGAAATGAAAGAAGATAGAAGAGGAGATGTAGAGGTCACAAAAATGAGAAACAAAAATGAAGAAGAGAGTCACGAAATAAGTAGAGAAAGTAAGAATGAAAAGCAATTAAAATGGTTTTCCTAAGTTAAGAAAATCATAGGATAAGAGAAAAAGGCATGGCTTGTCAAGTGACATTTGTCACTTGCCACATGTCATCTCCTTATAGGTTCACTTAGGTTTTTTCATTCAATTTGTACAATCAACTTCAATTTCTACTCCAATTGTCTCCAAATTTCAATGACATATGTCATTAAACCCAAATGTCATTTATAAAAATATTCACTTCCATTTGACTCTTAATTCTACTGTTATTTATCAATTGTCATTTATAAAAATTTTCACAGCACGTTGGCTCACCTTCAGTGGGAAAAACATCACATTGGCAGTGACTATGCCAATGGGTTGTTTTTCATAACAAATGTGCCCAATGAACTACTTTTCCCATCGAAGATGCCTAGCGATCATGCCAAAGGGCTATTTTTCCCACTGAAGGTGCCTAGCAACCATGTCAACATATTGTTTTTCCCACCAAAGGTGTGCCAACGGGTAGTTTTTTCCACCAAAGGTGCCTAGCAACCATCCTAACGGGCTATTTTGCCCACCAAAGGTGCCTAGTGAGTGTACCAATTGGCTGTTTTGTCCACCAAAGGAGTGCCAATGGGTTGTGTTTCCCACAGAAAGATGCTTGTGACTGTGCCGATGAGTTGTCTTTGTCAATCGAAGGTGTGCCAACGGGCTGTTTTGCCTATGAAAAGTGTGCTAACAGGCTGTATTTGGCACCGAAGGTGCCCAACGAGCAAATTTTTCCCTCTGAAGGTGCCTAACGATCATGTCAACAGGCTATTTTGCCCATTGAAGGAGTGCCAACGAGTTGTTTTTCCCAACAAATGTGCCCAACGCATTGCTTTTCCCACCGAAGGTACCAAGGGCCATTTTGCCCACTGAAGGTGCCTGGCAACCTTGTCAACATGCTATTTTTCCCACCAAAGGTGTGACAAGGGATAGTTCCACCCAAGGTGCCTAGCGACCATGCTAACATGCTATTTTGCCCACTGAAGGTGCCTAGCGACCATGCCAACTCGCTGTTTTTTCTACCGAAGGTCTGCCCACATCCTATTTTGCCCACCAAAGTTGTGGCAACAGACTATTTTGCCCACCAAAGGTGCCTAACAACCATGTCAACGTGGTGTTTTTCCCATCAAAGCTGTGCCAATGGGGTGTTTTTCCTACTGTTGGTGCCTAGTGACCGTTCCAACGGGCTATTTTGTCCACTGAAGGTGTGCCATTGGGTTGTGTTTTATCCACCAAAAGTGTGCCAATAAACTATGTTTTATCCACCTAAGGTGTGCCAATGGGCTATTTTGCCCACTGAAGATGCTATGAGACCATGTGACCATGGTATTTTTCCCACCAAAGATGTGCCAACGGGTTGTTTTTTGCCATCAATGCTTCCCAATGGGCTATGTTTCCCACCGATGCTTCCCAACGGGCTATTTTTCCCACCAAAGGTGCCTAGTGACCATGACAATGGGCTGTTTTGTCCATCGAAGGTGTGCCAATGGGATGTTTTGCCTAGGAAAAGTGTGCTAGTAGGCTGTGTTTGCCATAGAAGGTGCCCAAAGAGTAATTTTTTCCCTCTGCAGGTGCCTAACGATAGTGCCAACAGGCTATTTTGCCCACTAAAGGAGTGCCAACGGGTTGTTTTTCTCAACAAATGTGCCTAATGAACTGCTATTCCCACTGAAGGTGCCTAGCGTTCATGCCAAGTGCTATTTTGCCCACTGAAGGTGCCTAGCAACCTTGCCAACATGCTGTTTTTCCCACCAAAGGTGTGACAAGGGGTAGTTTTTCCACCTAAGGTGCCTAGCGACCATGCTAACAGGCTATTTTGTCCATCGAAGGTGCCGAACGACCATGTTAACGTGCTATTTTTTCCACCGAAGGTGTTCCAACATGCTATTTTTGCCCAACAAAGGTGTGGCAATGAGTTATTTTGCCCACCGATGGTGCCTAATGACCATGCCAACCCAGTGTTTTTCCTATCGAAGGTGTGCCAATGATGTGTTTTTCCTAATGTTGGTGCCTAGTGACCGTTCCAACGGGCTATTTTGTCAACTGAAGGTGTGCCATTGGGTTATGTTTTATCCACCAAAGGTATGCCAATGGGCTATCTTTTGTCCACTGAAGGTGTGCCAACGGACTATTTTGCCCACTGAAGATGTTGTGCAACCATGCGACCATAGTGTTTTTCCCATCGAAGATGTTCAAATAGGCTATTTTTTCCCACCGATGCTTCCCAATAGGCTATGACTCCCACCGATGCTTCCCAATAGGCTATTTTTCACACCAAAGGTGCCTACCGACCGTGGTAATGGGCTGTCTTATCCATCGAAGGTGTGCCAATGGGCTATTTTGCTTACGAAAGGTGTGCTAACAGGCTGTGTTTGCCACTGAAGATGCCCAACGGGTAGTTTTTTCCCACTGATGGTGCCCAACGGATAGTTTTTTCCTATTGAAGGTGCCTAACGACCGTTCCAACGGGCTGTCTTGCCCACTGAAGGAGTGGAAATGGATTGTTTTTCATAACAAATGCGCCCAACGAACTGCTTTTCCCACCAAAAGAGCCTAGCGATCGTACCAACGGGCTATTTTGCCCATTAAAGGTGCCTAGAAACTATGTCAACATGCTGTTTTTCCACCAAAGGTGTGCCAACAGGTTGTCTCTTACGTCGAAGGTGCCTAGTGACCATACTAATGAGCTATTTTACCTACCAAAGGTGCCTAACTAGCGTGTCAATGGGCTGTTTTGCCAACTGAAAGTGTACAAATGGGTCGAGTTTCCTACTAAAGTTGCCCAACAGGTTGTTTTTCCCATCGAAAGTGCCTGGCGACCGTGCCAACGGGCTATTTTACCCACCGAAGGAGCCTAGCGACTGTGCCAACGTGTTGTTTTTTCCACCAAAGTTTTGTCAATGCATTGTTTTTCCCACGAAAGGCACCTAAAGATTGTTCCAACGGACTGTTTTCCTACTGAAGGTGCCTAGCGAACATGCCAATGGGCTATTTTGCCCACCGAACGTGCCTACCGACAGTGCCAATGGGCTATTTTGCCCACCGAAGGTGTGCCAATGGGTTGTGTTTCAAATCGAATGGTCCCAACAGGCTATTTTTCCCACCGAAAGTGTTTTGCGATAGTGCCAACTGGTTATTTTTCCCTCCAAAGTTGCCTAGTGACTATGCCAATGTGCTGTTTCTTCCACTTAAGGTGGGCCAACATGTTGTTTTGCCCACCAAAGGTCTTTCAACAGGTTGTTTTTCCCACCGAAATTGCCTAGCGACTAAGTCAACGGGTTGTTTTCCTACTAATGGTGCCTACCGTCTATCCAGCAGGCTGTTTTGCCCATTGAAGGTGCTTGACGACAGTGCCAATGCTTTATTTTACCCCCGAAGGTGCCTAATGACCATGTCATTGTGGTGTTTTTCCCACCAAAGTTGTGCCAACAGGGTGTTTATCCCACCGATGGTGCCTAGTGATCGTGCTAATGAGCTGTTTTGTCCACCAAACATGTTCCATTGGGCTGTGTTTTATCCACCCAAGTTGTGCCAATGCATTATGTTTTGTCCACCAAAGGTGTGTCAACGGGCTGTTTTGCCCACTGAAGAGGCCATACGACCGTGGAGTTTTTCCCACCGAAGATGTGCCAACAAGCTATTTTTTCCCACCAAAGGTGCCTAGCGACCGTGTCAATGGTTTGTTTTGCCTACCGAAGGTGTGTAAACAGGCTATTTTTTCCATCAAAGGTGCTGTTTTACCCACTGAAGGTGCCTAGCAACCGTGCCAATGGGTTGTTTTGGCTTCCAAATGCACCTAGCAAACGTGCCAATGAGCTATTTTACCCACCAAAGGTGTCTAGCAATTGTGCCAATAGGTTCTTTTTCCCATGGAAGGTGCCTAACACTGTCCCAATGTTCTGTTTTGCCTAGCGAAGGTGTGCCAACAGGCTATTTTTCCTACCATAGTTGTCCCAACGGGCTGTTTTCCCACCGAAGGTGCTTAACGGACTGTTTTGCCCACCGATGGTGTGCCTATGTGATGTTTTTCCCCCCGAAGGTGCCTAGCAAAGGTGCCAACGTTTTGCTTTTCCCACTAAAGGTGTGCCAACGGGCTATGTTTCCCACCGATGCTTCCGAACCGGCTGCTTTTCCCACCGAAGGTGCCTGGTGACTGTGCCAATGAGCTGTCTTTGCCATCGAAGGTATGCCAATGGCCTGTTTTGCCTACGAAAACTGTGCTAATAGGTAATTTTCTCCCTCTGAAGGTGTCTAACGATTATGCCAACGGGCTATTTTGCCCACTGAAAGAGTGCCAACGGGTTGTTTTTCTAGAAAAATGTACCCAACGAATTGCTTTTCCTACCAAAGGTGCCTAGCAATCATGCCAAGGGCTATTTTTCCCACTAAAGGTGCCTAGCAACCTTGCTAACATGCTATTTTTCCCACCAAAGGTGTGACAAGGTGTAGTTTTTCCCACCTATGGTGCCTAGCGACCATGCTAACAAACTATCCTGCCTACTGAAGGTGCCTAGCAACCGTGCCAATGTGCTGTTTCTTCCACCGAAGGTGTGCCAACATGCTATTTTGGCCACCAAAGGTGTGGCAACGGGCTATTTTGCACACCAAAGGTGCCTAACGATCATGCCAACATGGTGTTTTTCTAATCGAAGGTGTGCCAAGGGGGTGTTCTTCCCGCCGTTAGTGCCTAATGACTATTCAAAAGGGTTGTTTTACTTACCGAAGGTGTGTCATTAGGCTATTTTTTATCCATTGAAGGCGTGCCAATGGGTCATGTTTTCTCCACCGAAGGTGTGCCAACGGTCTATATTGCCCACTGAAGATGCTGTGTGACAATGCGACCACAGTGTTTTTACCACCGAAGATGTGCCAACGGACTGTTTTTTCCCACAGATGCTTCCCAACAGGCTATGTTTCCTACTGATTCTTCCTAGGGGGCTGTTTTTATCACCAAAGGTGCCTAGTGACTGTGCCAATGGGCTATCTTATCCATCGAAGGGATGCCAACAGGTTGTTTTGCCTACGAAAAGAGTGCTAACAGGCTATGTTTGCCACTGAAGTTGCCCAACTGGCAGTTTTTTCCCACTGAAGGTGCTTAACGAGTTGTTTTGCCCATTAAAAGAGTGCCAAGGGGTTGTTTTTCCTAACGAAATTTTTTCCCACTGAAGGTTCCTAGCGATCGCACCAACGGGATATTTTACCCACTGAAGGTTCCTAGAAACCATGCCAACATGTTGTTTTTCCGATCAAAGGTGTGCCAATGGGTAGTATTTCACACTGAAGGTACCTAACGACCATGCTAAAGAGCTATTTTGTCCACCAAAGGTGCCTGGCTACCATGCCAACGGCCTATTTTGCCCACTGAAGGTGTGCCAATGGGTTGTGCTTCCTATCAAAGGTGCCCAATGGGCTATTTTTCCCACCAAAAGTGCCTAGCATTCGTGCCAATGGGCTATTTTGCCCATTGAAGGTGCCTAGCGACTGTGCCAACGTGCTAATTTTTCCATCGAAGGTTTGTCAATGCACTATTTTGCCTATCAAAGCTACCTAGCGATAATGTCCACGGGCTGTTTTCCCACTAAAGGTGCCTAGCGAAGATGCCAATAGGCTATTTTGCCCACTGAACGTGCCTAGAGACCATGCCAACGGGGGTTTTTGTCCACCGAAGGTGTGCAATTGGGTTGTATTTTAGACCGAATGTACCCAATGGGTTGTTTTTCCCACCGAAAGTGCTTGACGACCGTGCTGATGGGCTATTGTTCCACCAAAGGTGCCTAGCGACTGTGCCAATGTGCTGTTTTTTCCACCGAAGGTGTGCCAACGTGCTATTTTCCCACCAAAGGTGTGCTAACAGGCTATTTTTCCCACCAAAGTTGCCTAGTGACCAAGCCAATAGGCTATTTTTTCCACTAACGGTGCCTGGTGACCATCCAACGGGTTGTTTTCCCACCGAAGATGGTTAACAACCATGTCAATGTGGTGTTTTTCCCATTGAAGGTATGCCAGTGGGGTGTTTTCCACACCGATGGTACGTAGTGACCATGCTAACGAGTTATTTTGTCCACCAAAGGTATGCCATCGGGCTGTGTTTCATCCACTGAAGGTGTGTCAATGGGCTATGTTTTATCTACCGAAGGTGTGCCAACGGGCTATTTTGCCCACTGAAGATGCTATGCGACCATGTCACCATGATGTTTTTCCCACCGAAGTTTGTTTTACCTACCGAAGGTGTGCAAACAGGATTTTTTTACCAAAGGTGCCCAATATTTTGTTTTGCCCACTAATGGTGCCTAGCAAGCATGCCAATGGGCTGTTTTGGCCACTGAATGTGTGCCAACTAGTTGTTTAGCCTACAAAAGGTGCCTAGTGATCACACCAATGAGTTTTTTTGCCCACTGAAGATGCCTAATGACCATGCAATTGTGGTGTTTTCCCATCGAAGATGCCTAGCGAACATGTCAACGGGGTATTTTTCCATCGAAGGTGTCTAGCGACCACGCCAACATGCTGTTTTGCTTAGCAAAGTGTGTCAATGGGCTATTTTGCCTACCGAAGGTAATCCAATGGGTTATTCGCACAACTGAATGTGGCAACAGGCTGTTTTTCTAACCGAAGGTGCCTGACCATCGTGCTAATGGGCTTTTTTCCCTAACAAAGTTATGCCAATGGGCTATTTTGCCCGAAGGTGCCTAGCGACTGTGCCAATGGGTTGTTTTCCCTACAGAAGGTGCCCAATGAGCTGTTTTTCCCACTGAAGGTGCCTAACGACTGTGCCTATTGGCTATTTGCCCTATCGAAAGTGCTATAACGGGCTATTTTTCCCACAAAAGTTGTGCCAACCGGCTACTTTGCCCACCAAAAGTTTACCGAAGGGCTATTTTTCCTACCAAAGGTGCCTAGCGAACTAGGCAGCGGGCTATTTGCCCCACCGAAGGTGCCCAATGGGCTATTTACCCCATCAAAGGTGCCTAATGGGTTGTTTTTCCCCCTGAAGGTGCCTGATGACCAAAGGTGTACCAGTGGGCTATTTTACCCACTGGAGGTGCCTAGCAATTGTGTCAATGGGCTATTTTTCCCATTAAAGGTGCCTAGCGACTGTCCCAACATGCTGTTTTGCCTGGCAAAGGTGTGCCAATGGGCTATTTTTCCTACTGAAGATGTTCCCACTGAAGGTTCCCACCAGAATCTTTTGCCCACCAAAGATGCCTAACAACCATGCGTATAGGTTGTGTTGCCTGCCTAAGGTGTGCCAATGTGTTGTTTTTACCACTGAAGGTACCTAACAATCATGCCAATGGGCTATGTTTCCAGCCGATGCTTCCCAGTGAGCTATGTTTCCCACGATGCTTCCTAACGGGCTGTTTTCCTACCAAAGGTGCCTAGTGACCGTGCCAATGGGCTATCTTGTCCATCAAACATGTGCCAATAGGCTATTTTACCTACAAAACGTGTGCTAACAGGATGTGTTTGGCACTGAAGGTGCCCAATGGGTAGTTTTTTCTAGCTAAAGGTGTCTAACGATCATGTCAATGGGTTGTTTTGCCCACTGAAGCAGTGCCAACGGGTTGTTTTTCAAAACAAATATGCCAAAGAACTATTTTTCCCACCGAAGGTGCCTAGCGATCGCGCCAACGAACTATTTTGCCCACTGATGGTGCCTAGCAACCATGTCAACATGTTATTTTTCCCACCAAAGGTGTGTCAACGGGTAGTTTTCCCCTCCAAAGGTCCACAGCGACCATGCTAACAGGCTATTTTGCCCCTCAAAGGTGCCTAGCTACCGTGTCAATTGGTTGTTTTGTCCACTGAAGGAGTGCCAATGGGTTGTGTTTCAGACCGAAGGTGCCCAACGGGCTATTTTTCCCACCGAAAATGCCTGGCGACTGTGTCAATGGGCTATTTTGTACACCAATGGTGCCTAGCGACTATAACAACGTGCTATTTTTTCCATCAAAGGTGTGCTTACAGGCTATTTTTCCCACCGAAGGTGCCTGGCGACAAAGCCAACAGGTTGTTTTTCCCACTGACAGTGCTAAGTGACTGTCCAATAGGTTGTTTTGCCCAACAAAGGTGCTTAGAGACTGTGCCAATGGGTTATTTGGACCACTAAAGGTGTCTAATGATCAAGTCAACAAGGTGTTTTTCCCACCGAAGGTGTGCCAGCAGGGTGTTTTTCCCACCGATGGTGCCTAGTGACCTTGCTAACGAGTTGTTTTGCCCACAAAAAGTGTGACACCGAGCTGTGTTTTATCCATCGAAGGTGTGCCAATGCGCTGTGTTTTGTCCACCAAGGGTGTTCCAGCGAGCTATTTTGCCTACTAAAGAGGGCGTGTGATCGGGGAGTTTTTCCCAACGAAGATGTGCCAAGAAGCTATTTTTTCCCACCAAAGGCACCTAGCAACTGTGCCAACGAGTTGTTTTGCCTACCAAAGGTGTGCAAACGTGTTGTTTTTTCCACCGAAGGTGCCCAAAAGGTTGTGTTGCCCACTAAATCTGCCTAGCAACCATGCCAATAGGCTATTTTGGGCACCAAAGGTACCTAGTAAATGTGCTAATGAGTTATTTTGCCACCAAAGGTGCTTAGCGAATGTGCCAACGGGTTGTTTTTCCCAGCGAAGGTGCCTAACGACTATCCCAACGTGTTGTTTTGCATAGAGAAGGTGTGCCAACGGGCTATTTTTCCCACCGATGGTGCCCAACGAACTGTTTTCCCACTGAGGATGACTAGCGACCATGCCAACAGCCTGTGTTGCCCACTGAAGGTGTGCCAATATGATGTTTTTCCTAACAAAGGTGCCTAGCAAACGTGCCAATGTGCTACTTTTCCCACCGAAGGTGTGCTAACAGGCTATGTTTCCCACCGATGCTTCCCAACGGGCTATTTTTCCATCGAAGGTGCCTAGTGACTGTCCCAACGGGCTATCTTTGTCCATCGAAGGTGTGCCAATGGGTTGTTTTACCTACAAGGTGAGCTAACAGGCTGTGTTTGGCACTGAAGGTGCCTAACGGGCAATTTTTTCCATCTAAAGGTGCCTAAAGATAATGCCACCAGACTATTTTGCCAACTGAAGGAGTGCCAATGGGTTAATTTTCCCAACATATGTGCCCAGCGAACTGCTTTTCCCATCGAAGGTGTCTAATGATCGCACCAATGGGCTATTCTGCCCACTGAAGGTCCCTAACAACCTTGCCAACATGATGTTTTTCCCACCAAAGGTGTGGCAAGGGGTAGTTTTTCCTACCTAAGGTGCCAAGCGACCGTGCTAACAGGCTATTGTGCCCACCAAAGGTGCCTAGCGACTATGTGAACGTGTTTTTTTTCCACCAATGGTGTGTCAACATGCTATTTTGCCCACCAAAGGTCTGGCAACGGGCTATTTTGGCCACCAAAGGTGCCTAACGACCATGTCAACATGGTGTTTATCCCATCAAAGGTGAGCCAAAGGGGTGTTTTTCCCACTATTGGTGCCTAGTGACTGTTTCAACGGGCTGTTTTGTCCACTGAAGGTGTGCCATCATACTATGTTTTATCCATCAAAGGAGTGCCAATGGGTTATGTTTTGTCCACTGAAGGTGTGACAACGAGCTGTTTTGCCCACTGAAGCTGTTGTGCAATCATATGATCATGGTGTTTTTCCCACCGAAGATGTGCCAACGGGTTGTTTTTTCCCATTGATGCTTCCCAATGGGCTATGTTTCCCACCGATGCTTCCCAACGGGCTGTTT
>JANZXP010015518.1:0-13802 GCA_027576715.1 Erythroxylum flavicans
TAAGCATGATATTTTTCAAATACAATTTCCATCATCATTTCATAAATCATCATCAAGATTCATGTACCAAATATGTAGCAATTACTTAAATCATTTAAGAAGTAATAAATGCAACATTTATAAAACAATTGAAATCATTTAACTTTATTGATTTAAAAAAATACTCATGGCTCATTAACTCAACTATAAACATGTAACTCACCTGAAATTCCTTGCTTAAAATGCCTCTCCTCTTACTCCTCTTGCCTCTCTTGATTCCTTTTAACATTGACAAAAATCCAATTCAATAGGAATACAAATTGAGAACCAAAAAGCACATTCACTAAAAAAATTGATTCTAGAATACTTAAACCCATGTATCTCCTAAGCTTCATGAACCAAAACCTTCTAAAAATCCAAAGGATTAAAAATGACCTTACCTTAAATCTTTACCAAACAAAGAGATGTTTGGCCCAAATGGAAGCTCTTCTCTTCCTCTTTTTTTTTTCTCTTCTTGAACACCCTCAAAATCACTCTTAAACCCTAGCTTTTTCTTCTTCTTTTCTCTCTAATGAACGACTCTCTCTCACTTCTTTCTCTTTTTCATGTTTTTCTCTCCTTCTTTCCCTTCATTCACATTTTTGTTCCTTCTAATGTACAAAACACTCTTTTCCTCTTCCAATTTTGCCTTAAATGAGTGCTAAAAGTCAATCCTACCCTTACTTTAATGGTTCATGCCTTTTAATTTTAAGGGACATGCCAAAATTGCCCTCAATACATTCCTACTACTTTAATTGCACTAAACAGTGAAATAAAATCCTACTAACACTGTAATAAATAATTAAACTCCAATAAAAATTCTATCATGACCTCATAATTCATTTAAATCATGCTTAACTCATCAAAAAAAATTCGGGGGCCAACACACGATCCTCCTTTTCATTAGCCTTAATCATGACTATCTATATATTCTTGTTATAATCCTTTATGCTTATGAAACCTTTCATTAACTCTTGCAATTTTCTACACAAGCCCTTATAATAATGGAACTTTCTACACAAGCCCTTATAATAATGGCTAGGTATAAACCTCTTACGCATAACTACCTTCATCTTTGAATGAATAGGTCTCTCACCATTTATATGCATATTGATATAAATTGATCCCACCAAACACTGCATAGTTTGCAAACTTAACTACTATTAGTTTAACCTTCTTTTCCTCAAAGTAATTATGAAAATTAAAAACATATTATAATAAACATATGTTTTAACTTTCTTCCTACACTAAGTATAGTTTGATGTCATTCTTCCATTGAAAAATAGCTCTTTTCATCTTAATCCTACCCAAACTACCATCTCATTGTGAAACAACTCTCTTGCCTTTCCTAGAATTACTCTCATCATAATCAAAATCCTGCTCTTACTCCTTCCCAAATGCATGTTTTCTAAAGATTTATATCTAAATAGGGTCTCTAATATATCCAACCTTAGGTTCAGAACCTTGAATTGATCATAGATAACCTTCATAAACATCTTAAGATTGATTTATGTATTATCTTCACCACTACTTATGTTTAAAACCTATAAAGAAAATGTTATTAACAAAAATATTGGTTGTCCTTACACACTCCCTTATGTGTTTACACCCACGATTAAGTTATTTAATCATTAATATTTCAATCAACTTTAGCTTTTTTGTTGATGTTCTCACTATTGTCTTTTACCACTCAACCTCCCCTTATAAGCCTTTTAAAAAGAAGTATATCAATGATCCTACGGAAGCAACAAGTAACAATGGAGTTTATGACTTCAGGTAGCGAACTCAATAAGAAAGAACAAAAGAAGTGAAATGAAAAAGAAAAAACAAAGGAAGCAAATTAAAAAAAATTAAAAAGTCTTTTACAAAAGGAAAAGGATTAGAATACTTTATAACATATTGGAACAATTTATGACCAATTTACATAATATATGATATTTATGCACACTTTTTTATTACAATTTTTTTTCTTTTTTCTTTGAATTTTTTAATTTTATGCATATATGATGTGCACTAACTCAAAAATACAAGAGAAAAAGAATAGGAATAGCTTAATTGAAGAAGAACACAAAAGGTGAATTCTAAATTGAAAAGAATGACAAATAAAAAGAATTGGCCAAAATTAATGATGGATGACACAATCACAAATATGAAGAAAGAAAAATAAATACTTAACAAATACCAAGAAACAAGCTCTAACACCTAATAATGAGTTAATACCATAGGTACATCTTCAAATCAAGTAAGAAAAACTCAAACCTCATTAAACTAGCTTATTAGAACCAAAGTTATAAGGATTTTGATCTTCATAAGTTGTCTTTATAAGATCATATTATGTTTTTGTCAAAGAACTAAAAGAAATAACTAAATGAAAAAAACTCTTAAATTACAATCTTCATAATAATGTCTAAACAATGCATCAATAGGAAAACCTTAATTAAATATAAAATCCTTAAAAACTAAAGTCCTAAAAGGAAAAGAATATTCCATTTTATCATAATTTGATTAAAAACAACAAAATAACTTTGAAAAGTCAAATCGTTTTAAAACAAAATAATTAATTTACAAGTTCAGTATTAGTCTAACATTCACATCAAAACTAGTTAGCTTTTGAAATTTTACGGGTGTAAATTGATGATGAGTCTGACATTGACAGAAGGAGAACACTAGCACTAAGCATCTTAAATCTAACATAAGATTGATCCTTGACACCAATATAACATAGATATCGATTACATTATGTTTTTTGGTTCTCTAATTTTTCCAATCCTTATTCGTCATGTGTTTAGCATATCCCATATTCCATAACAAGTAGAAAAGTGACCAATCTTAGCAATGCATCTAATTCATCTTGAATGACCTTTTTTTGTAAGTCTTTGGTTAATCCTTGCAAAGCTACCTTCATACATTTGGTATTTACCCTGGTCATTAGGCCTTTAATTCCTTATAAAAGATTATAAGAATGATTGGAAATTGGTGCTGATGTAAGCTGATCTCCATCATTTTTTTATGCCCAAGCGGTTCACACAATAACTTATATTCTTAGTTGAAGCCTGAAAAAAAAAACTACATCATCAAACATCATTTAAAGCTTGGTGATATATGCTAATTATATAATATTTTTAACATAATTTTAGAATATTTATCTTATATTCTAAGGATTTTATATGACTTAGCAGTTCATTTAGCTTATATTTTATTTTGCAGGCCTTATTTAGCTTTTTAGTGAAGAAAGAATGAATTTACTAGGTTTCATTTGAGTTGAAAAAACTTTGGCATGATTTTAAAGGAAGAACTCAGAATAAGGAAGCAATATATTGCTAAACATAGAGGCAATAGGGACCTATATTCATGAATAAAGGACCAATAAAGACCTATATCCAACTTTTATTTGTATTGGTTCATTTTGTTTCTTCTTGTTTTTGGATAAAAGTAATATGATATTAGCTCAAGGTTGTGCTAAACCTGTATTGACAATAATTATTTTGAAAAAGAAGATGATAAGGGTGTAAAAGCAACATAAGGACCTAAAGATCCCATTTTGACTCATCTTTGATTTAATTTTTTAGCATTTCATGATCAAAAGATGAAAGAGGAGAAGAAAAAAGGGTGAAAGACATTTGGAAGAATGAAAATCAGTCACAAGGAGTGAAGACCTAAGAGCACATCACAAACAAACAATTTTAGAGAAAAGTAAGATTACATTAAGCTCAATCAAGAACATCAAGATTCAAGAGCCATAAGAATTCATCCCTTGATCTTATTTTCTTTATTATTCTTTGTTGACTTACTTTTTTTGATTATGAACTAAATTAAAATGTAGATTTAAATGGCATTAACCCTAGAATTATGTTTTAAATTTATTTTTAATTTTAATATAAGACTTTTTTTATAAATTCATATTTTTATTATGTTAAATTGAGATATGCTGTCATTTTAATTCAAGGTCAAATTTCATACATTAATTATATGTATGAATAGATCATAACATGAATAAGGAGGGTTATATGAGTTGCTAGAGATAGAACTACATGATCTTTCTAAGTTATGTTGAAACCTATTATGAGAATCCACAAAGCATGTTAATATGTTCTTTAGTTGCTTTGATTAGAAAGAAATTTGGTCAATTACTTAAGGATAGGGACTGTATTACTTAAGAGACATATAGTTATAACTTAGGAATTTGTATTGGTCTTAGAGTTAATCATTAAATTAAGATAAATTCAAGCATAGTAAAGTTATAGGCGGATTCTTTTTCTAAAACTAGTCTACCTACTAATTGTTTATTCTCATCTATCACCTTGATGGATTAACTCTTATTTGTAATTTTAGTTTTATTTATTTTCTTTAATCTAAATCATTCTTTTGGTTGATTAGATAATAAAAAGACAGTCATTACTAGTAGTTACAGTCCTCGTGGAATTAAGCTTGACTCTCCTAAACTATACCATAAAAATGATAGGTGCACTTGCCTTACTGATTTTTTAGTATTATTTTGTGTTTCATTTTATTTTTATCATATTAATTTTTTGCATCATTGTCGAAGATTGTAATATTAAAAAACTTTATTTTTATTGGTTTAATAATCTTTTTATTTGTTTTGATATTTATTTATTTATTTTTAGAGCTCTCCTTCTCGATCTTATATTTGTGGCTAGATTTCAAAGTTTAAGTATTTAATACTATAACTACCAAATACAATAGAAGGATGAGGAGGACAATGAGAGATTAATCAGTCACTTTGCATATCGAAAGATTAGACATTTGCAGCTAGCGGCTTTATGATATGTATTTGGAAGATTAATCGATATTTGTGATGCATGTGACATTTGTGATAGTGTTCACCCCAATTATGAATTTTAAGCACCTTATAAATTGTGAAAATTGTACAAACAACCAAATTTCATGGGGATTAGCCTAAAAATTTTTCTATAGAGGCAATTATATTTAGAGTAGAGAGATCATCCCAAATTTACTTGGAACAATCGAGCTCTTTGTTTCTATATTTAAAATAACAAGAGGGGAAGCAAAGTCTTAAGGGGCTCGTGATAAAATTCATTACTACGACTGAGGCTTACTTTTAAAAGACTAAATCCCTTATCCACAAATTGAAAAACTAAACATATAACTCACTATACGTGTTTTTAATGGAGAATAAGGTGTTTTTCTTGAGTTAAATCTGATGAAATAAGTGGATACTCTAAATTCAAGGAATAAAAAGGAGGTGTAGGTTGAAGAGGAGAATGAGAAAGAAGAGAAACAGAAGGTTGTTATTTAAGAAGAGAAGGAGAAGGTGGAAAAGAAAGAAGAAGAGTGAAGGAAGAAGGATGTCGAGGAATTGTCAACAGTCACCTTAAATAAGGAGGGTTCCTATATCCTACAAAATAAACTAACTTAGCAAATCAAAGATCCATGGGATTTTATTATCCTTTATAATTTTGGTAGTTTTTTAATTAAAAGAAAATTAGTGGAACTAATAGGTATTATTAATTGATTTTATATGTCCTTACTATACTGCAATTTGTGGCATATTTGAACACTACTGATATATGTCGTCAAGCATATACAAATTAATATCTTATTTCTACCATTAATTAATTAACAAATTTAGTATAGGGTGAAATAAGAGTCAATCTCACAGGGAGATTGTTGTTTATTAAAATTTCATTTCGAATGCAAATGAGAGTATTAATCAAGTAAATGTATGTGATTATAATTCCAAACAAAGTAAACTTCGTTTAGAAAAATTCAGCCCACAAAAACAAGGTGAAACACCTATAATTTGATGTTTAATTTAGCTCAAACTCATGCATAACTTGTACCCATGTTATTTACCATATTTAAGCCATTTAAATAAGAAAATTACGATTATAAAACCCCTTAAATTAGATCTGGAAATTGCACATTAAAACAACACATAATTCACTAGTTTCGCCTCATTAAACTTTAAGATTGTATTATACTTTATCCCTTTAATAACCCAATACGTGAGCTGTCATTTATCATGTTTTTGGCATATAATGTACAGCTTAAAAACAAAGAGCAAACAACACAAATTTAACTTCTTTAAACATTCAAGATTGCTTCTTTCAAGTTCATTTAATCTCATCATCTTTCACGTAAATTTCCAAGCATATTAAACTTAAACGTATGTCAAAATCATGCTGAGAAATCAAGAAATTAGTAGTAAATAGTCAGCTTTCAAAATCTGATTGCATAAACATTCCAAGAATAATGCTTTCATATTGAAGTTACATATTTCTAAAAAAATCTAGCTTTAGGAAATTGATTTCAACAGGTTTTCAAATCACATTATAACATATAAATAACCTCCTAAACATATCCAAACACAAAACAATATAAATGACTAGTTCCATAGCATAGATTAATCATAATATAGAAAATATGAAAACTATACGTGCTGAACAGCTGTTTACGTAATAAATTAGATTGAGTAGTTTTGGTATCTCTTCTTTTGAAAGATGTTTTAGGCCTTCAACTTTTAACCCTTGAGACTTATAAAATCAGCAAATATATGATGAGATATGGGAAAATCATATGTAAACATTTAAACACAGCAGAAACGGAATAGGTAGGGGCTGGAAGTTTTCTCGTCAATCATTTTACTACATATCCTCTAAAATTTTAGATTCAATTACTGATTTCAATCAAGATGTTCTCTAATTAATTAAAATCCTTCAACTTATGTCCTTATCTACTAGGAAAGCATAGTAGACCACAAATCATACCACACACATGTAAAGATGAGAAGGGGGTTCAATAAGAAACTAGAATTAATTAATTAGAACATAAACTTTTAACACTAAAAACATAATATAAACAAAATTTGAACATGTATATTAACAAGTGATCAAGCATACATTAAACCCATAAATTTAGTCATCTAAGTTCAAATTTTTATCAACGAAATCCCGAGCCATAAAGTAGACTAACTATAGAGACGTTCACTAGTTAAGTTATCTTATCTCCCTTTACTAATTTAGAATTGAACCTGAGAGACTTTAAATTGATGAATGCAATTCTTTCCAAGAAGATATCATTAGCCCCAAAAATTTCAACCAATCAACTAGAGAAATTCTTAAAGCATGTGACACTCTAATTAAATCTCAGCCCTTTGATCGACTAATGATTTAATAGTTACTACTCGACTCGCTAAACCCAATAGCAATTGTAGACTAAAAAGAAAGTGATAGCAATCAATTTATAGCACCCCACTCTCATCTAACACGTGCCCGTACGTCCATCAGACATTCGAGCACATGCCCGGTGGAAGCAGTGTGCTAGAGCAATCACATCACTTAACATGGTATCATAATTAAAACACAATACTCAATGTCAAAAACTCAATTCCTCATATTCATTTTATAAAACAAAAGGTACAATGTAGCATTACTCTACATGATCTATATATATATATAACATCAAAAACTATAAGAGTTTGTTGCTCTTTTACACAATCTACATGAAAGAGGAATTATACAAAAATTCTATCTAAATCCTTCAGTCTTAACTGACCGACCTTTGAGCCATTTCTTCTATCCAAAAGCAGTACTAAGCTTATTCTAGAACGTCTTAGTAACTAAGTCACCTCTCTCATTCCTGAAAGTTAATGTTGCAATTTTGGTGAGTTTTACGAACTCAATGAGCTACCCATCATCGATGACTCACTCACACCACATAACACAACAATTTATATTCAATTAATATAACCACATAATTCACATCACTTCATCAATCATCATGTTCAATTAAAGACAATTTTGTTCATTTATTTCACATTTGACAATCAGAACAATTGATACAACTCAATTCAATCATTCATAAAGTGCATATCAAATTGTATGTAAAATACTTATGAGACACACTTTCAATTATTACGTTGTTGTGACCGAGTGTCTTTTTCACTATCCCATATCCATTATAGATACCGGGCTTATTAATAAATTTCTCGTATCTGTTGGGAATACTAGACTCATTATACATAGTGAGCTAGAGGCTTTTATCACATTTTGAGCTTTAAGCTCTTTTTCGCTGGTGACTCCGGTCATAATTACCTTTATCTTATCATGCATTCTTGTAGTGAAATGCATCAAATATCATATATCAATCAGTCATTTTTTTCAATATGCACATCCAATTTCACAAATCATGAGACCTATGTCCAACATTTAACAAATATTTTGAGTACACTTATTTTTGTCAAATTCACATACAATGACCACTTCTAATATGATTTTCATGCATTAAACGCCTCGGATATTCAATGTCTAGAATCAGCACATTCACATCACATAATGATTCAATATAGAAATTTAAACAAAGCAATCAATCAACGTGAGGCCATCTAGGTTACTCACAATACGCTCCAGTTAGCTATTACCTCGACATCCCACTACTGTCTGGATGTAGTTGCTCTATTTGCGCTTCTCTATCATGCAACACGTACACATTTACTCATTACTAATTGCACAATCATATACGTACTCATTTATGCATATATGAATATGTGTTATGTGCAATGCATGCTCAATGACAATCTCGGGTATATTTCCTTAATACACATCTATAATCATTCAACATCATCTTTTAATCACTCGTTAATACCTAATACACTTTACTCACTTTAATCACCTAATCCATCACTAACTAAGTTCATTCTTGGCCTCATTCAAGCCTAAATACATCATGAGGAAGTACCTCAACATTAGTTGGTTCAAACATCACTCAAATGACAACTTTCTACTCTAAGTGTCTGCCCAAGATCGTGGTGGTCCTTCCTACGATCGTGTCAGAAGTTCGCGGGACTAACCATTCCCCACGATCGTGACATAACCATATTTTTGCCAGGCCACGATCATGGAGTGAAGGCCACGATTGTGCCCTGCATTTTCTTCCTCTATTCTCACAAATTCAACATATATATACTAACATGAATTCCACACCAAATTTTCCAATATTCACATCCATTTATGTAACTTCATTACATGCTAATTCAACTACCGTATTGATTGCTCTCAAAACTTTACTAATTTGATTCATCATCATTCTCTTAACCGCTTTTGTTCTTGAAATCGTATCATGCACGCATTTCTAACTTTCTTTTTACTATATTCAAGACATCTTACATAAAGTTAATCATCTCTACTCCATTTCCCTTTTTATTCTCTCCTCATTCCTATCTCTATATCATTATTAAGACAACTCATACTTAAGGTTCATCAATCATACTAAATCAAAATATATTATCTATTATTCTCTATTTTACTAAATTCTTGCTCCTTTTCATTTCAAGAGCATTACTAAACACCTTTCTTAAACATAATTTTACTTTCATTTTACCCTTAATCCAAAATCCATTTCCTCTACATAACAATTTATAACTCATGATTCTAATACTCTCAAAATAAGAACACGATATGTACATTCATTAATCAATTTTCTACCTTCACTATCAACACAAAAATAAGAAATAAATACTTTTCTACATTTGTCAACTTTCAACTCTCATCCAAACACTATTTCCATACCCATTTTATTTTAAAAACATCTTTAATACCACTCATAATCTATTGTTAATCATAAACACAAAACCAGTCATAAATATTTCCATTTATTCCTCAACATTTTTCATCATTTTCATACATCATTTACACTACTAATCTATCCCAAACATCTCTATAACACTTCATAAATTATTACTCATCATATACACAAAACAAGAAATCAATATTCTCATTCTCCATCCACGATGCACATATATTGATCACTATTCTCATAATCATTTAATATCAAAATAATCACCATATTTGTTTCATTTACTACCCATGAAGATTAACATGCTACTTACTTGATTTACTCTAAACTTCTTCAAAATCTCAAAGAAACGCTAACTCCTCATGTCACACGATCATCAACATGGAGGTGGGGTAGGTTAGGTTTTCTAGTGGTAAGATGACGAAGATAACGAAAGTGAAAGTAGCAAGTGAAGGGTGAAAGCAAGGTTCAACATTAATGAAGACTGGGGGTATTGTGGAAATGAAGAAAAGAAGAGATGGAGAAGATTACGAAGAGAAGAAGAAAGCAAGAGTGAAAAATAAGTCAAAATTGGTCTCGCGTAAGGTGTGTGGCAAGTGACATGACACTTGTCACTTGCCACATGTCCTCCTCTCATCGTTTCTAATGGGTCCTTTTAAAACAACTAGTCCATTTGTCTCCAATTTCTAATTCAAATTTCTTCCAATTTTCTATAACACTTGTCATAAAATCCTAAAGTCATTTATAAAAATTTTTGCTGCCATTTGACACTTATTTCTACTACCATTTATCAATTGTCTTGCTACTTGGCATTTTTCCTAGTTTAAAAATACTCAAAATCTCAGAAATTTCTCAAATTTTATTAAAAAATTGAATCATTAATATAATTCACCAAATCAATTTTTTAAGACATATAATCCACAATTCACATCATAATCATTTGAAAATCAATCATACCTGAAAAATGTCAAATGAGTGCACGAACAATCATTGTAATGTGTGCAAGAATCAAATTCACGTGTATGTGTACTATATTATGCATAAGTATGAAATGCATTTCCTATTTTCTCATTGCTATTTCTCGTGTACAGTATTAGAGGGTTCTAACCCTTAGAATGGGAAAACGGGATATTACAATTCTCCCCTCCTTGAGAAATTTTGTCATCGAAATTCTTACCTGATTGTTCAAATAAGTGGGGATATTGTTTCCTCATGTGCTCCTCCATTTTCCATATAGCTTCTTCACTCGAGTGATTCTTCTAAAGGACTTTCACTAATGGAATTACTAGGTTTCTCAATTGTTTTTTCTAATGTCCCACTATCTTGATTGGCTCCTCAATATAACTCAGATTACTAGCAACTTCAATCTCTTGAGTCGGTAATACATGCATTGGATTAGATCAACATCTTCTAAGCATACTTATATGAAACACATTGTGTATCTAAGACATCTTAATCGATAAAGCTAACTTGTATGCTAATGACCCAATTCTCTCAATGATCTCATAAGGACCAATATATCTAGGGCTCAGCTTACCCTTGTTACTAAACCTCAGCACTCTTTGCCAAGGAGATACTCTCAGAAACACTCTTTCTCCTACTCTGTATTCTATATCCCTTCGCTGCTGATCTACATAACTCTTCTGTCTATCTTGGGCTGCTTTAATTTAACTATAGATCACTTTCACTTTATCCACAGTATCCTGTATCAATTTTAGGCCTTCTACAATTCTCAAACCCTCTTCATCCCCATACAGAGGCGAATGACATTTTCTTCTATACAATGCCTAATACGGTGCCATTTCGATACTATAGATAATAGTTGTTGTAAGCAAATTCAATCAAGGCTATGTACTGATCCCATGCTCCTTGAAACTCTAATACACAAGCCCTGAACATATCCTCAACAGTCTTAATTGTCCTCTCACTCTCTCCATCTGTTTGAGGATGAAATGCAATACTGAAGTTCAACTCCATACTCATAGCTATCTGTAAGCTTTTCCTGAATCTCGAAGTAAATTTGGGATCTCTGTCCGATACAATGGACACTAAAACCCCATGTAACTTCACTACTTCATTCATATACCTCCGGGCTAACTAGTTTAGTGAGTTATTCTCTCTTAATAGTAAGAAATAGGCCGACTTTATCAATGGATCCACCACAACCCATATTGCAACATATTGCCTCAGAGTTATTAGCAATCCTATAATGAAATCATAGTAATTCGCTCCCATTTTCACTCCAAAATAGGTAACGAATGTAGCTTCCCAATCGGAGATAGATGCTCAGCCTTAATCTGCTGACAAATTAAACACTTAGCATATTCGACTACTTGTTTCTTCATCCCTGGTCACCAGAAATACTGCTTCTGTGTGTTGTACATTTTAGTGGTACTAGGATCCATGGCATAAGCTGCTACATGAGCTTCGTCTAGAATCTCCTTTCTTAAGTGTAGCATCCTGTCTCTCAAATGATTAAGAGATTTAAAGAATTGGATTAATGAGTCCTATGAGTATCAGCATATAGTATGAAATTAATACATTTATGGCATGAGTTCATAAGTGTATTCAAAGACATAATATAAGCATACACACATAAATTGTAAGTTAGACAAATTGCACTCAATTGACATATTCTGGGGTATGAAATTGAATGTGATATGAGATATGAATATGCTTTTCCAATGTCTTATGCTTTAGTTTACCAAAGACAAGAATTGATGTATTATAATTAGCAACTTAGAATTGATTGTCATAATTGGGAGATTGATAAATGAACATGTACATTTAGTCTTGGAAAAATGCCAAGTGGCAAGATTGAGACATGAAAAATTAGGATGAGTAAGCCTACAATTGAGTGACATTTGGCATAGTTAAATGTGTGCCAAATGGAATAGTAAATGTGTGACAAATGGACCAATTATTATGTGACAAGTGGAGTAATTAGTAAGTGACATATGGACTAATCATTTAATGACAAATGGCAATTTATGGAGTGGATTAGTGGTGGCATTTTGATTAAGAAAATTTAATATATGCCTTAGGAAAAATGTTGAGCTTAGAAGTTGACACCTAGTAGCTTGACTAAGCAAAGTTTCTGCAGCTGCCTTCACTCTTCTTTCTCCACCAAAATTGCTCTTCCCTTTTCTCTGTAACTTGCCTGAAACCTAGTCCAAATTGTTACACAAAATATACATGTTAACCCTAGCTAAGCTATTGCACAAAAATCACAAGTTAACCCTTCATAAATTAGCTAAGGAATCAGCTGAAAGTGGTCTTCATATTGTTATCCAAACATAATCTGTTTTCACTTAGAGTTCGTGATTGATCTTGCATGATTGGAGACTTGGTTTAGTCTAAAGTTTTGTGTTCAATTGGAAGTCTAATAGGTAAGTAACAATATGAGCTTTAAGGTATGTTAAATGGTATAAGAATGATGTTTGAATTGGAATGAATTGCTTGTAAGGTTGATGATGAAGTGTGCTGGAATACATCAGATGGAGTGTTTCCACCAAACATGCATATGTATTTTGGCCATATCTTGATCTCTAGATATCCAAATGGGATGATTTATAATTCATACTAAAATAGAGACATATGGATACAATTTTCATGAAGGAATTGAATTTGAATTCTGTCCCTAAGGGTTGTGAAATTTGACTTGAATTTGAGTACTGGGTGTTGTCACTTTTTGATAATAGTTTGTAGTATTTTGGGTATAACTCTAGGAATAATGAACCACATTGTATGAAATTTAGAAACTTAAGACATAGAGGAACATTTTTTTAAAAGGGCTTATTGCCTAGAAACTTAAGTTTCTATGTTAGAATGACCATACAAAACTGACCCGAAACCTATCCTAAGAAAATCTGGAAAAAAATGCAGGAAAAAGATGTGGAAAGATGCAACAACTTCTGTCACGATTGTGGTAGTGCTTTTACATGGTAATGTTTTGATTTGTGCAATGGTTGAACCAATTAAGGATAAGGTACTTAATTATGATGTATTTGGACTTAATTAGGGCTTAAAATGAACATAATTTGTTGTTGGAAAAGTTGGTTAAATGTGTAATAAGTTTTGATTGATCTTTGATGTTATACTTTAAGGAAAAGAATGTTTGATAACAATGCATATAAGTTTGGAATGAAGGACTATTAAAGGAATGAAATGTTCATATGAAAGCAAATGTATTCCAAAGGTTATGAATATTGTATTATGAATGAATGAAT
>JANZXP010015574.1:0-13798 GCA_027576715.1 Erythroxylum flavicans
AATACTTGTAGAATTCAATAAGAGGAGGTATTTACAGAACTATTCTCTCTTAATTATCGTCCCCTGTTTCCACTCATATTCTAAAATTTGAAAACCCACTTCCCCAATTCTCCAGGTCTGAATATCAACAAGTCTACAATACAGTTTTCCCGAATTTACCGGATTCTAGTCATATTTTCAGATAACTAAGTGTGAATTTCAACATTTTCCATCGTTAGGAAAAGAAATTGGAAATATTTCCCAACATAGTAAGACCACTCTTTCTGTTCCAATCGTATCAATTAGCACACTAATTCAAGAAAAAAAAATCAAAAGGCGAGTCAAATATCCAATCTGTGGAAAACCCTAAATCTCTCCATTTATAAAATCTCAGCAAGCAAACAGAAAGATTAATAAGAAAACCATGGATGAGTTACCGACCTGATTCATGACGTCAGGGTTAGCTTCAAGAGGAATCCACCTCTTAGCAGACGAAGTTTCACCTACAGTTGCCATTTTCTTCCTTTTCCACCTTGACTTACTCCTCAATGGGACTGAAATCGACTACAAAGCTTTTCTTCTTCGACTTGAGCCTTCGATTTTATTTATAGGCTTGGAGTGGGCCTTTTCTCTTCTGAACATTTAGTCCACCGAATAGCGTTTTTATTGCTTGTACCTCAAGAAGGGAATTTAGGATAAGAACAGAAAGCTTATCATGTACTCCAACTTTTACAATTCTTTTACTTAAGAGTTAAGAAGTTAAAGCAAAATCCACATGTATACGGTTAGTTTAAAAACTAATGCTAATTAATCTATTATCGTTTAATTTTTTATTATTTTAAAAATTATTTCATTAAAGTTAAATATTAGATGAAGTAGAGTGTATTTGAGATATATTTTTTATTTTTTAATTATACATTATAAAGTATTTATCATTAAATAATTTATTTAACACGTGATTTTAAGATAAACTTAGATCTACCTAAGTTTATTAATCTATTTATCAAATCACACAAATTTATCTTATCTTTTTATTAGAATAATTGTGACCAATATTTATATAGAAAATTTTATTCATGATATTGATTTATATAGCTAAATTGTTTAGTCTTATATAATTTTTAATTTAATTCTTTATAACTCTATATCACATCCAACTAAATGAAGGATAATACATAACCACCGAACCAAAGCTCAACCTGAGGCCCGAATGATTTATAGAACAAAACAACATCATTTTAAGCCATGAACATTGTTTAGGAGATGAAGCAAAACTATGTCGTTTTACACTTCAGTTTCTTACAAAACAACATCATTTTAAGCCATGAACAGTGTTTAGGAGATGAAGCAAAACTATGTCGTTTTACACTTCAGTTTCTTATAAAATAAAAAGATATTGTTTTATACGTCGTAGGTTTATTTCTCTTCTAATTTTCTTCCCCTCTCCACAGACCAACACTACAATCATTTTCTCTCTTTATTCTCTCTCTCTCTCATCGTCGTCGTCCCTCACTGTCACTTACCCCTTTGCTACACTAGTCGCCACTCATTCACCCTTCGCTCTCCAGCTATGGTTGCTCCTCTAGCTGCCCCTTTGCATTGTCCCTCCTTGTCGTTGTGTTTTTTAGTTTATCTTTGTCACTCACCCATCGAGGTAAAGTTCCTTCGTTATATTTTGATTGAAGATTGAAGATTGAATTTGTGAAATATTGAATTTTTTGGGATTGTTACCATCAACGAGGTATTTTTGCAAACCTGCATAGTTACTTACATGGGCGTGTATGTGACTTTGCAAGTTATCGTGTAAGAACAATTGTTTATATAGAACAATTTACTCATCGTATTGATTTATATAATTAGAATGTTTAGTATTATATAATTTTTAATTTAATTCTTTATAACTCCATATAATATCCAACTAAACGAAGGATAATATATAACCATTGAGCTCAAGCTCGACCTGAGGCCCAACTAATTTAT
Organism: Erythroxylum flavicans; assembly: GCA_027576715.1. Lineage (NCBI taxonomy): Eukaryota > Viridiplantae > Streptophyta > Magnoliopsida > Malpighiales > Erythroxylaceae > Erythroxylum > Erythroxylum flavicans. The sequence goes on from JANZXP010015574.1 coordinate 1,960, forward strand.
TATAACAAAAAAAGATGTTATTTTAAGCCATGAATATCATATTTTAGATAAAGCAAAATAATATTGTTTTACGCTTCAGTTTCTTACAAAATAAAACAATGTTATTTTACACTACTCATTTTATAATAGGTTTATTTCTCTTCTAATTTTCTTCCCCTCCCTACCGGCCCCCACAACAATCCCTTTCTCTCTCTATTCTCTCTTTCTCTTTCTCACTGTCTCCACCAGCCCTCACTTAAAGATGACAATGGGGCGGCCCCGCCAATTTTTTAAAAATAATTTTTTAAAATTTAAAATATAAAATAATATCTTTTTTTAATTGAGTCGCTCAACTCTTCTAAATAAAACAATGTCATTTTGCTTAGAAAAATTGAACCTCAGACTGGTCTAGGCCCAGGTAGTCGAGGCCTATGCCCAATTAAAAACACCTAAGTCTAGCCTTATAGGCTGACCCATTGTCATCCATACCCTCGCTGTTACTTACCCCTTCGTCGAGCTAGTCACCACTCGTTACCCTTCACGCTTCAGCCTTGATCGCCCATTAACCTTGTCGCCCCTCTAGCTGGCCCTTCGCATCGCCATCTTGCTACCCTGTAGCTATGTTTTTTAGCTTATCTTCGTCATGCACCCACCAAGGTAAAGTTTCTTTGCTATATTTTGATTTTGATTAAAGATTAAATTTGTAAAATACTGGAATTTTTGGGATTGTTATCATCAACGAGGTATCTACGGTCACAACACGCCTGCGTAAATCTAAGAAAACACGTACATGCCTGTGTGTGTTTGTTGCATGATCTGAGTGTATGTGACTGTGTAAGTCAGTGATGACTGATTATGGTTATGAATAGCATAAATATTCAGCTATGATTATGAATAACGTATATATATTTATAGGTTGATTGTTTCAAGTGGATAAGCATACTCTTTCAGTAGAGAGTTATAATTTAGTATTGGAGATAAAAGTGGTGACTTCTAATCTTATATCAGGTGAATATAGAAGTCCAACTCAAAGTCAATTAAAAATTGAAGTTCATTTAGATAAGAATAGACTAATGGAAGGAGTGAAAAAAGCCAAATGTAAGTATTATCAAAAGATGTTGGTTGGGATTTCAAGAAGTGAAACCTCTCATATAAAGAGACATGTGGATTTGTGTAGTAGAAAAAAGATGGTATTAGAAGGTTAAACATTTTTGACCCCTAATCTTATGAGAGGGAATAATGAAATGACTGCAACATCCTATGGCAACAACAAATCAAGGTTTTTGATAGTTTTTATAGTAATTAATGATGAATATTAGTTATTTATAGTTGATACCAAAAGATTTAGGATGTTTTACAACTCACTATAATCGACTTTTAAAATTCCAACTCGAAATATGTTGAAGAACGATATTGTGAAGATATACGAGGATAAGAAAAAAGAAATTTTAAGAACATTATTGAGTATTGAAAAATGGATTGTCATTACAACAAATATATAGATAGTCTAAAAGAAAGGTTATATGGCAGTAACGACACATTATGTTGACAATAACTGAACGCTACGTAATAAACTTTTGAGATAATTTATATTCTTTAATATTATTGTCATTTTATTTTTCATTATATTATGATTGATGTTATTTTATATGATTGGTTCATTTACGTGCCGGCAACTCATACAAGTGAAAGGTTGGGAGACTATTTGATAGGTTTTAATATCGACACCAAATTATCCATCATAATAGTTCTCAATTGTAGTATGAATGATGATATGATTGAAAAGTTGAAGAATAAGATATGTGTAGAAAGCTTGTTGGTTAGTGAAAGGTTATTCCATATGTGTTGTTTTGCATATATTTTGAATTCAACTATGAAAGATGGACTGGATAAAATAAAGGAATCGATAGATTCAATTCAGAATAGTTCGTGTATTGGAGTACAACACCTAAAAGAGTTGAGAAATTTGAAAAACTACACAACAACTATACATTTCGAGTACGAAGATGTTAGTTTTGGATTGTCCAACCAAATGAAACTCGACCTTCAAGATGTTCGAGTCAGCAATTTAGTATGTTGATGTGTTTACCAGACTAAGATAAAGAGATTCTCAGTAAGATTCTATGTCTACAAAAGACTAAAGGGTGTTGGTTAGAGAGCTTTGTGCAAAGTTGGAAGTATTTTATAATGCGACTGAATTGTTCTCGAGAACAAAATATCCAACTTCAGACTATTGCCTTAGCACTATATGTGAGATAAAGAAAGCTTTATTTGATTGGACCTGGGTGTATCTTTCTCGTCTACAGTTCCTCCCTAGTATCTTAACTATAGTCCCATGCAAATTGCTTATAATGATGTCTTTCATGAGCAGACCAAACACTAGCTACTAAACTTGCCAACCCTTATGCTAAACTAGCTCCTCCAAAGTGCCTTAAATGTGGGGAACTAGGCCATTGATCCAATGAGTATCTGAAGCAAAGTTTGCCAACATAATGGAGTAGGTAGTGGGAGATTCTAAGGAAGACGAGTGTAGGTCGGATGAGAGAGATTGTGAATACCCCAAGGGAGAAGAAGGTGGATTTGTTGAAGTTATTAGGAGATTATTGGTTTCTAAAAATGAGCATATGTATTGGTAACGACACTAATTATTTTGCACTAAAGGCAAGGTACAAGTAAATCTTTATGAGTTGATCATTGATGGAGGTAGTCAAGAGAATATCATCAGTAAATCGATTGTCAAGAAGCTAAAGTTATCAACTGAACCTCACCTTGAACCCTACAGCATCGTATGTATTACTGTTATTAGTGATATTTGTGTCATAAAAAGGGGTAAGGTGTCATTCTCTATTAAAAAATACTCAGATGAATATTATTATGATATTGTTAATATAGATGTATGTCAAATTTTGTTGAGTAAACTATGGCAATATGATATTGATAAATATCACTCAAGTAGGAAGAATATTTATTGATTTACGAAGAAAGTGTTAATTACAAGTTAGTAACCATAGGTGAAAAGAGAGTGGTAAAACCTAATGGGATAAAGAAGCCATTATTAGAATTGGAAAATAATAAGGGAAGTTTTATGAGTGAGATGAAAGAAATGAGGGAGGTACAATAGTTGATAGTAAAAAAGGAAGAATATAGTGAAAAGAGAGAAGATGAGACTCCTTTAAAAGTAAACAACCAATTTTAGAAGAATTTGGAGATGTAATACCTTATGAGCTACCCAATGGATTACCTCCTATAAGAGATATACAACACTGTATTGATTTGATTTCTGGGGCTAGTTTACCTATCTTATCTCATTATCGTATGATTATAAAAGAGAATGAGATCGCAAGGGAGAAAGTAGAGGAATTAATTAGAAAGGAGTATATTAGAGAGAGGATGAGCCCATATGCAATTCCTCCTTTACTTACATGTAAGAAAGATGGTAGCTGGAGGATTTATGTGGATAGTCGAGCCTTTAACAAGACTACTATTAGATATAATTTCCTATCCTAAGGTTATATGACGATATGTTAGATCAATTGAATGGGATAACGATTTTTTCTAAAATTAACCGCAGGAGTGGGTATCATCAATTTCGAATTAAGCTTAGGGATGAATGAAAACTAAGTTTAAGACTAGAGATGGGTTGTATGAATGGTTAGTAGTGCATTTTGGATTATCCAATGCTCTTAAAACTTTTATAAGACTGATGAATAAAGTGTTTGAACCTTTTTTAGTTAAGTTTATAGTTGCGTACTTTGATGATATACTTAGCTATAACAACTTAAAAGAGGAGCACTTGGATTACTTGAGTAGTGTGTTCGGTACCCTGAAGGAAAACAAATTGTATGCTAATTTGAAGAAGCGCATTTTTATGCTGAAATTTTGTTCTTCCTTGGTTTCATTATGGGGAAAGATAGAGTGAGAGTGGATGAAGAGAAGGTGAGACTTATTAGGGTGTGGTCTGCACCTAAGAACGTCAAGGATGTGAGGAATTTTCATGGGTTAGTGTTATTATATAAGTAATTCATCCATAACTTTAGGAGCATTGTGACTTATATTACTAAGTTTATGAAGAAGCAAAAGTTCAAACGGAAAAAGAATAGGAGAAAAGGTTTACAATCAGTAAGGAAAAATTGTGTACTACACCTATTCTAGCCTTGCCCAATTTTGATAAATTGTTTAAAGTAGAACGTGATGCTAGCAGAGTTAAGAATGGAGCTATGCTATCTTAAGAGAAAAGGCCAATAGCCTTCTTCTGTAAAAAGTTGTGTGATGCTAAGCAAAAGTGGGCTACTTATGATAAAGAATTTTATGCTATTGTGAAAGCCTTAAAGACGTGAGAACATTATTTAATTAGAAAAGAGTTTATTTTGTACATTGATCATTAAGCTTTGAAGTATCCAGGAAGTCAAAGGCATTTGAGAACTAAGGTGCATGCTATATGATCAAATTTATTAATAAGTTTCCATATAAATTGATGCACAAGGCGGGGAAGAATAATATGGTTACTGATGCATTGGTTAATGTATATTATTCCATTTTTTAGAAAATTTTGTCATTTTCATATTTTAAGGAATATCAAGAGGAGAGTAAACACCACATCAAAGGTGAGAAAAGGAGAAAGGTGAGGGAACTTCACAATAACCTCCTTGACAACTAGAATCTGTACGACCCACACATCCTATGCTTTAATTCATAATGCCAGCTCACATCGCATGGTTAAAGAGGATAAGGTTAAAATTTACAAAGAGAGTTGAAGCATCGATTAGGTGGTGCTAGACCACATTGAACTTACTCAAGGAGTCTGAGAGTTTATTCGTGTTGGTGGATGGAATTGCTTCTTTTCGATTGATAGAGATCACCCCTGGGACATTGATAATACACTGTTGTTTCTAGTGTTTGAGGAAATGAATCATACAAGGTACATAAAGTTTTCCTTCATCATGAAGCATAATACCTATCATATAGATCTCAAAGGCAAGTACCCTTTTTATGGTACAGTGATTATGAATATTAAGAGTTAATCTCACAATGACTACAAGTAATAATAATTACCTCTTTTTAATTATCTAACTGATAAATTAAGACGGTGATTTAATTAAAACTGATAAAATTAAACTGAAGTTCAACACAAATAATAACTGAGAACATGACTCATGAGAGGTTAACTAAATCAGATAAGTAGTACCTAGGTAAAGAATCCCCCATAAGATTTCTTAAGTGTTAACCCTATTTATCATGTAATTTAATTGAAGATCATTAGACTGTCGAAATTCCTATGCTATGTTAATTTACTTATGAAGACTTAAAAACTAAAAACACATTAGAAATAAAATTAGTACCAAAATAATAAAAAATCTCTAATAGTCAAGAAAAATGCGCTAAACACAGGGCTAAAAAACAAAGTCTATTAAGTATTTGTTAAATTTCCCACACTTAAACTTTTGCTTATCCTCAAGCAAATCATAATCCAAATCATTATAATTTAAAAAAATCAGTCCCTTGTTACTTGCAACCTATCGATCCACCTTAAATTATTATATATATGAACCAAATTAACATATAATTAGACTCTAACATTCCTTGAACAATCTTTATAAACCAATATCAATAGAATTCAAATGATAATCTTTCTAAAATTGAAAGCACAAATTCCACACCTTTGGGTGATTTCATTGGAAATAATAGTTTGGAGAGAGTCTATAGAGGTAGAACGATCAAGGGCTGACCTTAGTAGCCCCAATTGAAATTGACAATCTCCTCCGTTATTCTCTATTGATCAGATAAAAGTCTCTCATCCACACCAGTTATAGAACATTGACATTTCTCCTGTCTGATAAGGAATTGAGAAAGAACTTAGGGGGCAGTTGGTTCGTATGAGAGAATGGTAGTAAGAATGAGAATAAATATAGCGAGGAATGAGAATGAATATTATCATTATAATTATGATGGTTGGTTAAGAGGAAGGAATGATTACCATTACCATTGAAAGTGATTAGTTTGTCAAAAAATTAAAAAATTAAAAAAAAGTATATTATAATTAATTAATTATAATATATTGATTAATTAAAATATTTTAATTAATTAATTACAATATTTTAATGAATGAATGAATTATATTTTAATTAATTATATTGTAACTAATTAATTAATTTATTTTTTTATTTTTATTAATAATATTTTAATTAATTATATTGTAGTTTATTATATTTTAATTAATTAATGAATTACAATGTTTTAATGAATGAATGAATTATATTGTAATTAATTAATTAATAATATTTTAATTAATTACAATATTTTAATTAATGAAAATTTATATTTTAATTAGTTATATTTTAATTAATAATGTAGTTAATTAATTAATAGTAATATTTTAATTAATTATATTGCAAATAATTAATTAATTATATTATAATTAATCATAATATCATAAATAAATAAATAAATAATATTATTTCAATTAATTAATTAATTACAATATTTTAATTAATGAGTGAATTATATTTTGATTACTTTTATTGTAATTAATTAATTATATTTTAATTAATTATAATGTAATTAATTAATAATATTTTTTAATTAATTATAATATAATTAATTATATTTTTAATTAATCGATTGAGTAATTATATTTTAATTAATTAGTATTTAAAATATTTAAAAAAAGAGCCACAACTAAGGAAAGAGTTTCATTCCTCTACTAAATGGAGGGCATGGAGGATTCTTCAAAAATGAAATATCGAATTATTGCCCCTATAATAATAATCAACAACTAACTATTCACTTTTCATTCCTTACCCATTAAACCCTTCCCAAACCCATCAACCAAGCACTTCTTAGAATCTCTACCGCCCTTCTTAAGCCAGTTAATTTGAGCACTCTATTGGATGAGTGAAGAATTATCAAGAACAACTCAACTCTAACTTTTCCTTCTGAGTAGGATTAGGATCTCCAAGATTAAGAGAAAGTAAAAATTGAGTTATTATTAATCTTCCCTTGGCATCTTCAGCAGCTGCTTGAGTGCTAGGAGAGTGAGATGCTTTCAATTTCTTCAATTACGTTTTAATAGCTTTAAGTTTTTGGCAACAGATGTATTGTCATGAACTAGAGAATTGAGTCGATAAATCCTTCATGATAGCATCATTAAAACCATCTACTTTGACAAGATAGTTATTAAATCTAAAGGGGCGATGAATGGAGGTTTTCTGAAAAAGACCATCAATCAGAATCGGAGTATGATCTGAAAAAAGATGATCCAAAAAGGAAGCTTTACTGTTGGCCAATTAAGAGAGCCAATTCCCATTAACAAGTGCTTTGTTTAGTTTTTTTCCAATAAACCATGCATTCTTTTGTTTACTACTCCAAGGAACGACCTTTTTATTTAAGATTTGTAACACCCGGATGATCCAAACAATGCTTTAGATCCTCATTATAGTTTCTTAGACTGCGATTTTCCTCTGCTTCTGATTTATAGAGAGTGGAATTGAAATCCCCATATATGATTTAGAGACTTGAAAATGTATTCTGGATGTTTCTTAAGGAGGACCATAAACTGCTCATTTGGAAACTTGTATTAAATCCGTAGACAAAAGAGGATTGGATTGTAACTCCTTCCAAAATGAAATGAATCTTTAGATGCATCAACTACTCATTTGAGAACTTCTCCTCCACATTGACAAATTCTTATTATAATCAATAACAATTTTGCCATAATGATGGTGATGATGGTTGGAGAGAAAAGTCTAACAAAGACAAAAAATGTTTGCCTTATTCATATTCTCATGTCTTAGTTTAGTTTGAAGCAAAACTATATTTACAGGCCTAATTCTCCCAACAAAATCCCTAACATTCAACTTTTTCTGTCTGTTAATACCACAAACATTCCATACTAACACTATCATATCAGTATTTTTTTACCTTTAGCACCTTTCCTCTTTTTATTTCTCTGAGTCTTCTTACTGGTCACATTTTGAAAATCATTTAGCTCTGTTTCTCCATTCTCCAAATTTGGAGGATTGATAGAGGAATTGGCGGAGGAGGAATTTCATTCTCATATAAGGGTTTGCATAGGAGATTTTACGCTATAATCCACTACAACTTGGGTTGTCCTCTCCTTTGCAATTGAGGTAGTAGATGAAATGATCTTTTTTCAAAACTTACTTCAACAATATCCTCTTGTCTTGGATGGTGATCTTTAGGATGATCTATATTAATTTCTAATCTCATTAATTCAGCATATATGATAACCCCTAATAAATACCTTACCTGTCAGTTTCTAAACCTTCCCTTGCGATATGGCATAAGGTTTTCAATTATAAGAGACATGAACCATGTCTTCTTATAAAGAATTGTCCATACCAAGTCTCATAATTCGAAAATAATCAAGGTTAATTTTTGATCTGTCCACACTAACACATATCCGTGCATAATCAATCCTTTTTTTTTGCATTGTTTTCATCATTACAAAATGGTCTGCCAATGTAACTAGGCAACAAGCTAAGACCTTGAGTAGTCCAATACTCTAAAGGTATGCTATGTAAATTAATCCAAATTAGAAAATTGCGTACCTTGATATTTTTAAGCTTAATACCAGGTTACTATGATTGTAAGAAAAAGGGAGTTGACCAATGTGCCAATGACCCTTTTACACTATCTTGTTTGCTGCAACTTAGGAGGAAAAAGAGCACAAAACTAGGTTATCCTCTGTAAGTAGCACATTAGTAAGTCCTTTGGTCTTCCATTAATTAATAACACATTTTTGAATGACAGGGAAAGTTAGTCTATGTTCCATGAAGAATTCAACTAGAGTGGTTCCTAAATTTTTGCTCCTGTCTTCAATTTCTCAATGTCTAGGATAATCATTGTTCAACCTTTAATTTCCTTTAGAGGTTTGTAGTGAAGAGTGATGCTCGAGCGCTCCCTTACTACTTATTTCTAGCTCTTGTTTCAAGATTGGTTAGCTGAAGAAGGTTGTGGGGTAAAGGAAGGTGGTTGTTGTTTTGTTTAAGTGATTTGTTGATTTTGTGGTTGATTTTCTATTTAAAGAGGTTGCTGGTCAGAATGTGGAGGTTGGGGGAGGGAGAAGGAAGTTGGTTGGGGGATTTAAAGGGGTAAAGAAGGAAAGGCATCAGAGGAATGAAGCTGCATTGATGCTTGGTGGAAAGGAAAAACAAATTTTGTGATGGCTTAGGGAAATGAACCAGCTTTTCAGATAAAAAGAAAACAACAGTGGATGATAGAAAAGGAAGGAATGTTGACTGGAAATAAGAAAAAGCTAGAAGTGCCCTGATGGATAAAGAGCAGGTGACACAATGAGAAGCTGGGAAAGGGAAGAAACAAGGATCAGTAAAAGGAAAATAAGGCTAGATTGTGTAAAGGAGACAGTTAGGTATGCAACAGGAGGAATGGAGAGTTAAAAAATGGGTAGAACAAAGCTGGAGAAGATAAAGCATGGTTTAGAGAGAAGGCAGAGCATGGTTTGGGAGATCTTGAAGAGTAAATTTATCATGTAATCTTACATAATAAACACTTGTCCTTAGATATTTTAGGTGGTGAATTGATAGTTCAGGGATAAAAAATAGTAAATTAATTAACAATTAGTAATGGTTTAGAAAGGTTACGTAACATCAACAATAACAAGATCACTCATTAAGAGTCTTATTGAAATGTGAGGTCTAGGAAGATCTAATAATACGCAACTTTATCTCTATACAGTAGAGAGACTATTTCTGATAGACTCACATGTAGTACAAATTAATAATAACAAAATATAAATAAATACGTATAACCAAATTTATAAAAATATGTAACACAATACACAAACATGTTAAAGATTAACAATATAAGATAACATAAGTAAATAAATACAAAAAAATAGAAAAACAAGACAAATAGAAGAATAAATTCACACTAACCATTACAATAAAGTAAATAGAGTAAGTAAAAAACTACTTAGGCTAAATAACTACTAGAGAAGAAATATTTAATCAAAATATTAAGGCTATCTATAAAACAAATGACTTGAAGAAAAAAGTTTAGAAGACTTAAGAGAACGATGAAGACTTCTTAACATGAGATTTTTTATCCATATCCTAGTACGTCAAAATTATTTTTTATGGGTCAGATCCTCGGTAAGTTCCAACAAAGTCATATAATTCTTAATCACTTCATCTTAAATCTTCTTATGCTCCCTTTTTTCCTCTTATAGTTTATAAGTATTATTTTCTTGAGCGGTATTTTCTTGTTAGATAAAACTCTCGATGAACTTCTCCATTTAAGTCACTTTAATATGATACAGTGGACTATATCTTCATCATTCTCTCAATTACTTAGAATGATAGACCCTAGGTACTTAAAATACTCTTTTCATTGTACTACTTCTAAACATCTCTTTATCTCCACATCAGGGTTTACCCGATGGCTCAAAAAAATACACTTTAAGTACTCAGTCTTAGTCCTGCTCAATTAAAAACCCCCCGACTCTAACATATCCCTCCAACATTTTAGCTTGACATTGATACCCTCTCGTGTCTCAGCCACTAAGACAATATCGTCAGCAAACAATATACATCAAGGCACATCGCCTTGAATATTCTTGGTGAACTCATCCATTATTACTGCAAATAGAAAAGGACTCAATGAGGAGCCTGGGTGTAGCCTAATATCGATAGACAAATTTTCTGTATTGCCTCTTATCGTCTTTACTTTAGTATTTTCCCTACATATATATCCGTAATAACCCGTGTATAAGACAAAGGAACTCTCTTTGCTTCTAAACACCTCTATAAGATTTTCCTCGGTACCATGTCACGTGCTTTCTCTAAATCAATAAATACCAAGTGTAGATTACCCTATCTTTCCCTATAATATTTTGTTAATATTCTTAAGAGATTTAACGCTTCTGTCATGGACCTTCTTAGCATGAAGCCAAATTAGTTCTCCGAGATAGGAGCCTCCTTTCTCACTCTCTTCTCGATTAGCTTCTCTCACAACTTCATGTTGTGACTAAGTAATTTGATGTCTCTATAGTTATTATAATTTTGAATATCTCCTTTGTTCTTGTATGGACGAATTAACGTTCTTAGTCTCCACTCATTTGACATTTTGGTAGTTTTAAAGATCACGTTAAAAAGATTGGCTATTTAAATAAAACCCTCTTCGCCTATGCTTTTCACACCTAGGTATCTCATCATACCCTACCACCCTTCCGCTCTTTATCCTCCTAAAAAATTTTTTAATTTGTAATGAGTCAAGTTATTAGACCTCTCAGATGTACTAAGATCACTTAAAGATATGTTGTCATTTATGCCTTCTTTAAAAAGACTATAGAAGTACCTATGTCATCTTTTCTTGAGGTCAATTTCAGCCACGAGCATCGTCCCGCTTTATCTTTTATACTATGAACTTGATTTACGTATCTCGTTTTCCTCTCAATGTCAACTTAAAAATGTCCTTTTCTCCATCTTTAGTATCTAATCTTTGGTATAATTTCTCACACACTCTGCCTTTAGCTACCGAGATTGTCTTCTTAGCCTTCTTCTTAACCAATTTGTGCATTATGTTGTATGGATTCTAGGCAATATTTTGTTTGAACCTCTTTTTTAATACATTAATGTAATTTTTAACTTCTTAAAAATAGGCACCAATTCTTTATATTTAATTTCATTAAGATGAACTTTATTTGTAAATATGATTTTATCTCTTTTACAATAATAAATTAGAATGGTGAGTTTAGAAATAATAATAATAATAATAATTATTATTATTATTATTATTATTATTATTATTATTATTATCATCAAAAATAATATTTTAAAATTATTATTATTATTATTATTATTATTATTATTATTATTATTAT
>JANZXP010015772.1:0-13780 GCA_027576715.1 Erythroxylum flavicans
GAGAGATTGTAAGTCCATAATTTGATTAGGGTTTACAATTTAGGGAATGGTTATAACTCGAGAGAGAGTAATCAACCGTACAATTGTCTAAAACTGACACCCCTTAAACACATAAAAGGCTATATTAGTATTGATTATTTGTAAAATCCCCTCTCCCATAACTTGATTAATTCTCTTTACGAATTTCCATTATTAAATTATTCGATTATTGTTAGTTTGTTTAATTTAGTTTACTTTTTAGTTTAATATTTGAATTTAAGTCTTAGACAAAACATAACCTTACTTAAGTGATGCCTAAGCACAATCTTTGTAGGACGATATCTGTTTTTTACTATAAGTAACAACTTGTATACTTGCAATTTTTAGCATAAAACAAGTAATTGGTTTTGCAATCAACAGTATAAAAGAGTGATATGAAGTTAGTGTTTCTCCAAAGTGAACGAAATAATGTGGAAACTAATTTAACCAAATAGAATTCATGAGTGTTCAATCCAATTTTTTGTGATTGAGCATACTTCCATTTTCGTTATTAGACTATGTAAGTTGTCTACCTGTGGAATTAAGATAAACCAAGTCTATAGTTAACAAAAAATTAGAGAGCTTTTTTGTTAGTTCAATTGAAAGTTTTGACCACCTTTAATTTTAGAGGCATTCAATGAGTAATTGAAATCTCCAACTACTAGCCATAGCTTGCATATATTTTATCGTATAGTTTGAAGGCTCAACTAAAGATTTTCACGTTGAAATCTGAAGTTAAAAGCATAAACCAATGACAATTCAAAACTAACCATCGGGTTCTTGAACTTACACTGCAAGTGTATCAATTGCTCAGTTTCATGCAGAACTTGCACTTTAAGTAGATCGACATTAAATAGGCAGATGGCTTGGCTATTAAAGTTTGAGGTATGATTTAAGTATGGCTCCCAATTAGCTCCCAAAAAATATGAACTTGAAAATGAAGAAGGATTTTTTATTTTAGTTTCTAAAAGACCAACTAGTGTTGGCTTTTATGAGGGTTATTCAACCCTCTAGTGTTCCAAAATAAGATCAACATGAGCAAAGGAATCCCCTTGAGTTTTCAACTTGCCTTTTTTCTGAGCTAATCGCCTTTTAGATTTAGTAACTTGCATTTGAAAGTCATAAAATTTCAAGTTAAAACCAGTCTAGTCAGTGGTAGTAGCCTGGTTTACTTTGTGGTCCAAAACATCATCCTCGTCCTTGTCACCTAAATTCTCGATAAAAGAGAATTCTGAAGTAATTCCTAAGGGTCTAATATTTTAGAAACAACACCAGGCTATCTATTCTTTGTTAAAGTGTCAACTTGTAGTGAAGTGCTAGGAGAAGTTTTAGTAGTTTCCTCATCATTATCTCTAGTCAACTATAAAACTGTCTCTGCTATGTCTAAGGAGTTAGGCAATTGATTAAGATCCATATTATGGCCTAGTGTATCCTTATGGATTAGATTAAGAACTGAAGAGGAGGGATTGGTAGCATCATCCAACAATTCATCATGCTAATCTATTTTAAACTTTTTTTCCAGTTAGAACCCATTCTTTTGTAGTATTGCTCGGTTTCTATAGATATCTCAAATGTATTTTTGCTTGTTTCATCTCTCCATTTTCTCCAAGTCTAATGTCATATAGCTTATTCGGGAGATGTGTGTTTTTATTTATTTCAATATAAAGCTTGGCATAGCATACCCTTTATATCATAGTTGTTTGAGAATCTATGAGCTATCTAAGAAACTTAACCCTTCAATGGTCTAGAACTCCATAGGAAGATTATAGAAATTAACCTACATAGGTAATACCTCAATTCCTCCCCTATCAAGCCATATCAGGCTTCCATTATTGCATAAATAAAGGTTGATCACTTATATTATATGGCCCCTGCTCGATTAATTCTGTCAAATTCATATCCATCTGAAACTTGAGCAAAATTATGCCATCCTTTCTAAGCATCACCATTTCTAGACCTTTTTTTTTATCCTATCTAGCCTTTGCCCAAGCAAGCACTATAGGGGAGGTCGGATATTTAGACTAAAAGAATCCCACCAACATAGATGACCAAGCCTTAGCACCAGTTTGGAAAAGCTCAATCGGAGGGGAGACAACCCCATCCTTGACCAAATTATGAAAATGTTTTAAAGTACCTTTGTTGCGCTGATACTTTAATTTTTTAGTCCAAACTCTAGCAGGTTGAGAAGGTTTAGATATAGCTGTAATCGAACCTTTTTCTCCTGGCGGTTTGACACCTTGTTGTTCCACCAATAACTCATGAGAGAGGACTAGAAGGTCCTTTTCGGAAAGGGAGGGTTCCCCTTTAGTTATAACAGTTTGAAAGGTCTAAGAAGAACCTTTTAGAAAGGCAACAACCAACTCCATCGTGCCTTATTCCAAGAACCAATTAAGAGAGAAGCACTTCACAGGAAAAGAAATTTCCAAAATTGGAAGTGACAAAAGGCATAATAGGAAATTTGCTGTGTAAGAAGGTTAATGAACTCTTATAAAATAAGATAAACTTTTATTACAGTAAGAACTTACCCTTTTTCTTAATCATTCTAATTAATAGGGTGAACTGCCTATATGCTAGAATTTTAAAATATACAAAAGGAAGGTCCTTGATTTTGAGACCAAATGGGAAATCCATGTAGCAAAAGGTGCTACCTAGAAGAATGGTTCTCATAGCTTTTCTCCTTATTCACAAAGAGGCCTAACAATTCCTTAAATGTCCTTAAAGTGGTCATTAAAGCTATGAATTAATTGATATTAGCACCTAAAAAGAGAAACATATTATCTATAAGATACGCATAAATATTCAACAACTTGCATTTGTTATGATACTGAAAACATTTTTCCATACGAATGGTTTCTCAATCATGCTATTCAGGTTTTTAAGCAAAGTGAATAAGTTATAAGAAATTGGATTCCCTTTTCTTAATCTCTTAGCACCTTTAATGATCTTTGTATATTCTTCATTAATCAAGATGCAAATGATTTAAAACTTATGCATTGATCATTCCAATTAATAAATTGAATAGGAAAACCAATTGGTGGATTCAAATACCTTATAAAAATCCATTTTAATAACATAACTCTTGAAAGAATTCTTTTTATTATAATTCTTCAAAATTTACTAGGCAAGTAAAATTTTTTCACCAATTTTTCTTCCACTTATAAAATCTCTTTGAGAATGATGAATAATAAATCTCAAAACAACTTTAAGTCTTGAGACTAACAATTTAATAATTATTTTGTAAATAGGATTACATTAGACACTTTGCTTGAATTTCTTCAAATAATTAGGGATGGGTGCTTTAATGAAAAGATTGATAAAAGTCTTATTAAGCTCTTTAAGCATTTTTCCCTTATTAAAGAACTTAATAACAACTTTAGTTACAATTTTCTTAGAAAACCTCTAAGACTTTTGAAAAAACAATACATTAAGACCATTTGTACCAGGAGCCTTATTAGCATTTAGTTTAAAGAGGTGCTTCTCCAAATTTTTTTTATTAAAAGGTGAGAGAAAGAAATGAGCATCATAGTTAGATATGCTTCTAGAGATGATATATTTTATAACTTATAGACAAGAGGAGCAAGCAAATTAAGGTCCTAGGCTATTGAAGAAGTAATAATATACTTTTTCCAATAATTCTTTTTGAGACTAAACCATAGCTTCAACGAGTGATTAAAGAGAGGAAATTAATTTTTTTCCTTGAGAGGACGAAATTATAAAAAAAAGTTGAGATTTGATCACCTTTTAATAACCACTGGATCCTTGACCTTGGTTTAAGGATTTAGAAGTTAGCTTCTAGGGCTTTAATGTAGTCGAAGAGAGAAATCCTCTTTGCTTTATATTTTAAAGTGTTTCAAGGATTTGTATATAAGAAATGTTAAGTTTCTAATAATAAAGCCTTGGTCTCTGTCATTGCTTAGTTAATATTCCTAGATCTCTTAATGTTAAGTTCTTCCTTTACCATATTACTTTCTCATCTATGCATTGTGGATTTTCTAAGATTGGAATGTATGCATAACTTTTCTTTGATTTCTTTATAATGAATTAAGTGGTATTATAATTTCAAAAGGCAATGTAAAACCTTAGGGTCTCAGAATCCTGAGTAGGTTCTTAATTATTAGGAATAGATTTAGATGTATTTGGTTAGGAAAGCTATTGTGATTTTTTTAGTAAACTCTTTTTAAGAAAAGATTTCTTCAACTTACTTTTTAGATATTTTAAAAAATGAAAATAACTCCTTTCTTACTAGATTTCTTTCTTTTTGATTTAGAAATGGTAGCTTAAAATCTCAAATTTCTAAAATAATTTAGAATTAGTTTCTTACTATTATAAAATCAATATGAAATAATTTTATTTCTTTTAGTTTGAAACCTACTTATTATGCAATTATCTATACTTCAATTCAAAAGTCTTTATTTTATCCTAAATTGATTCAATTACCACTTAATTTTTTGTTTGAACGCACCATGTTATTATACTGTATATATACTACTAGTTTCTTTTATAATTTTATTTTATTTTAAAACGTATCGATCATGAAACTTATAACCTCTATCAAACTTCCTATTTTGCAATTTCTTAATTAGTGGAAGGCCATGTAATCATCATTGATGGAGCTGTACTATTAACATCACTTATAAAAGTTATCTAGAAGTTAACCATCATGGAAAGATAAGTATTCCATATCTTTCATAGTTGATAGTTGATAGTTGATAGAATGTGATTGTGATAAGGGAATTTTCCTTTCCATCAAATTCATTAATCATCTTACAAATTCTAAATTATTTAAACATAATATTATTATCGTGCTCTTAATTTTTAATTTATATATTTATTAAACTTTAAATGATAAGAAATTATTGGAGTTACTTCACATATAATAAAGATATATAGAACTATTTATTTTTAAAAACATTTTTGTATTAAATCTATATATGTTCCAAAAATAGAAAAGTAGTTATGTATATAGAAGTGCATTTCTTTACCTTTTCATACAGCAATTTGTATGCTAGATATTTATTCTTTAACAAATTATCTCATAACTAACTTATGTCATTTTAGACTTAATACAATATGTAATTTGATGGTGTTCTCACCTATATGATGTTTGCTATCACCTTTTCTTCTATTAACTTCTAAGTCCAATAGTTCTTTGAAAACCTTCAGGGAATCTATAAGCAAGTTTATATAGGCATCTTAGATCTACAGAAGAGTATTAATAATCTTCAAAGAATAACGTAACTACTATAATGGTTTTACGATTACTACAATAATTGATGTTTGGGTTGGTGTTGATTTTGCTTTTAATAAATCAATATAGAGCTTCTATATGTAAAATGAAAAGGCAACCTGGCAAGGGGAATCCCATTTCTCTATAGAATAATTGTATTGATTACTCATTGATTAAAACACTAAAGGATGTTATTGCGATGAAAAGGTTAATCTAGGTTTTAAACTTATTAGGGATTTCAAATACTTATAACATATAAATTCCTAGCTAATTATGTCAAAAGCTTTAAACAAGTCTACCTTAATTGCACAAATTTTAGGATCTTTTTTCTAAAATATCCCTTAAATATTTCTTGAGCTACTAATATGTTATCACCTTTTAGCCTTCTATCCAAAAAAAGCTCCTTATAAATCACGGGTGATAGTTTGAAGGACTTTCTTGATTTTGTTAACAATAACTTTAGAAATGATCTTATACAGAAATTTATAATAAGAAATAGTTCTAAAAACATTTAAAGAACTAGGGTTAGGTACTTTTAAGACCAAATGGAGAAATTTCTTGTTGATCTCTTTAAGAATCTTACCTTTATAAAAATATTATCGGATGGCTTTAGATATAGTAATCTTTATTAGGGGTCAAGACTTCTCATAGAAAAATCCATTTAGGCCATCAAGTGTTGGAGATTTTATAGCATTCAACTAAAAAAACACCCTTCCAACTTTTAAAGACTGATTACTCTTATTAGTTCATTTATTTTTCTGACTTATTATTTGTTCAAAAGAAAGGACTTCAAAATAGGAATAGATGATAAATTCAATGTTGAGGCCCTTAACATTCTTATAAAACAAGAGAAAGCTTTGTTAAAGCCCTTAACATTCTTATAAAATAAAAGAAAGCTTCCATCTTGATATCCTTATAGGAAGTAACAATTTGACCTTCTTAATTAGTAAAGGACACAATTTTGCTACTATTCCTTATATCTAATATAAATGATAAAGAAATACCTCA
This sequence comes from Erythroxylum flavicans, assembly GCA_027576715.1. Taxonomy (NCBI): domain Eukaryota; kingdom Viridiplantae; phylum Streptophyta; class Magnoliopsida; order Malpighiales; family Erythroxylaceae; genus Erythroxylum; species Erythroxylum flavicans. The sequence continues at coordinate 6,254 of JANZXP010015772.1, forward strand.
TTATTTCACTAATGAATTCTAGACCTTTGAAGAAGTAGAGAGTTATGATTTTAAAAAACCTTAATATACTCATATGGTTTTTTTTATTAAGGAGATTACCCTTACCTGGATGGTTCTTCAATTCTAATTGAATTATAATAAGCTCTTCCTTTTTCTTTTTAACCAAATCCAAAGTGTTGCTACCCCTTTTTTTCCTTTTAAGAGATTTTAACTATTCTTTAATAAGCCCCAATTTCTTAATACAAAAATAGGCTTTGCAACCTCTGATTTAGTGTCAAAGTCCCTTTAATATTTCCTTTTTATAGCCATCAATGTTTAGCAAGTAGTTGTGGAGTCAAATAGGAAAATGTTTAGCTCTCAAATAGATTTTTCCATTAATAGAGAATGATCAGAAAATAAAGAGTTCAAAACCCTTATTTTACTTTCAAGGAAATAGACAAGCCATTTCCTATTTACCATGGCTCTACTAATCCTTTTCTTAATATTCCAAGAGCTATTTTATTTGTTGCTCCAATTAAAAGTTTGTCCCTCAAATTTCAAGTCAATGACTCATATATCTTATGCATTCCTAGAAATCAGTAATGAAGTTTCTAAAGTTGATATTCCCCTCAACTTTAGAAAAGTAAAGGGTAAATTCTCTAAGGATCGACCATAGTCTTTGAATACGGTTGTAAGGCTCCTACAATTTCATCCAAGTAGCTCTCCTCTGAAAATTAAAGTTAAAACCATACAAAAAAATTAGTAAGAATCTTAGTTTTCAACTAGAGAAAGAAAAACTCCAAATACGCTGATTAGTTTATGGCTTGTTTCATCTATGTTTAGACTAAAGTAGAATTACTACCATGATGTGATAATGGTGGAACTAATGGTTAAGAGAATAAATCATTTTCCACTTAAAAGCTTCAAACTTGTGAGCTTTTCTAGGCTTAATTTAATTTCTAGCAATCTAACCATCACCAATTTATTGTTTAAAATGAAGTCATTCAACATTTGTTGTTTGAGAGGACTATTAACAATGTTTCATGATATTGTTAACATAATTGGGTTTTTTATTTTGGTTCTCTTAGTCCAACCTTTTCTCCCTAATTTTTTCCTATTATCAACCAAAAATTCTTTATTTTGTGTATAGTTGATTTATGTTAGTAATGGGTTAGTTTAAATCTTCACTTGACCTTCTTATTCTATTACTATTTCAAACTACAGTTTGATTGGAGTTTTAGGAGTATTCTCTTAACTTGTAAGGTCACTAAGCTTCTCTGAAGTTATTTGGATGCAACTTTCTATTATTTTTGTAAACCTATTTACAGTTGCAACTCTTTGATTCAATATAATTTCCTCTAACATTCCCTAAGATAGACTTAGGTCTTGGAATAACATTATATTTTAATTTGTCTCCTCTTTCATCTTGTCCAAGCTCATCAACTTAAAGTAGAGACCATTAAGGAATTTTTTTCCCTATAATCTTCCATTGTTTTTGTTTCTATTTTAAAGTAGGTTTCCATTGGTAAACTACTTTAATAGCATCCTAAATTTGAAATTCACATTTTCCTAGCCTTCAAAGTAGGAATAACATCTAGAAGCTCCTTACCAAGGTTAACACTTATTTATAAGAAGGAACGAACCTTCAATTTCAAGTTTGAACTCAATTTTTGGAATTAACACAAATCCTTTTATTAAATAATTCTAATAAAAAGATTAGCAAATGTAGTTGTAGTAAGCTTCCTCTAACTTTTCTTACCAAAAATAGAATGGTGATGTTCCATATTTTGAATGATGATATCCATGCTAAAGATATCATTCAAGTCATAATTAAAGATTTGTTTACTAAACATTAATCTCCTACTCACCATTTTCCTATATAGTTGATCAATATACACATTGTTTTGTTACGAATTTTTTCTTATCTTCTTCAATGACCTTTGTGAAGAATATTTTACTGATGTTAAAGATGATATTTTTTTACCAACTAGTTGGATAGTTTGACAAAAAAGAATATAGTTCAACCCTCTTGTGGTAACATTATAATCGATATCTCCCTTCTTATTATAGCTGCATTTTCTCGCATTCGTCTTTGTAAACTTTTCCAAAAACTATTATTAATTTGTATGATATGTCTTAAGGCAATTGATATGTGATTTTACATTTTATTCAAAACATAAATCAATATTTAAAAAATTATTAAGACTAGTGTTTTTATCATCTTATATTGTATAATTTTAGTTAGTTTGAGTGTCCATGCAAGGAGTATTGTAACTATTAGTACTGACCATTTTCCTATTATCTAAGATAACACTAACAACATCCAAATAGAAATCCTGTTGAGATGCGGGATTTAGGGAGGTCTAATGGTATGAAGCTTTATCTCTAACTAGTGGAGAGGTTATTTCCAATAGACTCACAGGAAAAGAAGGAAGAAGAAAGTTTTTTAAATGAGTAAAAGAAAAGAAAAAAGAAAAAAGAAAAAGAGAAAATAACAATAATAATAATAATAATAATAATAATAATAATAATAATAATAATAATAATAATAGCTAAATATATAAATAAATAATTTCATAAATAGAAAATAAGTGAAAGTAAAAGTAAAAAAACATTAAAATAAGGATAAAAATAAAAAAAGGAATTAAAAATAAAAATAAAAATAAATAAATAAACAAACAAGAAATAAAACAAATAAGCCAAACAAACAGGTAATTGAAAGAGCGGAAAGAAGAAAAAATAAGAGATAAATAAATAAAATAACAAAAGGGTAAGTATTACAAACGAAAGTATTTAGGGTAAATACAAGACACCAGAAATGAAAAAAAAAGAAAGGAAAAATTATTTTAGCCATCGTAAAGAGTTATATTTGGAATTATAAAGAAGAGACCTCATTGTAATGTTGTAAATAGTTTTACTATAGTTAATTAAATTTCTTTCAACTTTAAAAAAAATGTGAAAGAAAAGGTTTAAAAGACCTAAAGAAAATGTGCCTCTTTAGGAAAAGATAAGGACCTCTCTATATAAGATCCTCTACTTGAATCTTAGTTCACTAAAGTTTACTATTGAGGGTCATATTATGCCTGATCACCTCCTCCCAATTCGTCTTAGGTCTTCCTTTTCTCTTCTTATAGTTCCTTAGTATAATCTTCTTGTATCTTCTTATTGGGACATCAAGATGTCTCCTCTTAACATATTCAAACTACTTAAGCCTTGTTTCCTTTGGCTTACCATCAATTTTAGCTACCCTAACTTACCTTATCTCTTCTTTTAAAGTTGCATATCTAATAGAGCATCTTCATCTCTACCACGATTAACTTATAACTATGAACCCATTTGATGGGCCAACAGTTTGCTCCATCAAGCGTGGTTGGCCTAATTACTAAATAGTAGAATTTACCTTTTAGCATGAGTGGTATCTTCTTATCACATAAAACTCCAGATGCTCTTCTCCATTTAAGCAACACTGATTTTTGTATATCATCATTTATCTCATTATTGTTTTGTATGATGGATCCAAGGTACTTAAAACAATCATTTTATGGTAAAATTTTGAACCAATGGTATAAATTTTGAATTAATTTTTATCTCTGCATTGGGTGCAACCTTATGACCTGAAAAGTTACATTCTAAGTACTCAGTCTTAATCCTACTCAATTTAAGGCCCTTCAACTTTAGCGTATCCCTCCAAAGTTCTAGCTTTTCATTAACATCCTTTTTTATTTTCATCCATTAAAATAATATCATTAGCAAATAAAAAACACCGAGATAAATGCCCTTAGATATTTTTGGTGAGTTTATATGTAACTAATGTAAATAGGAAGGGGCTCAATGAGGATACTTAATGCAGCCTAATATCGACAAAAAAATGCTTTATATCTCCTCTTTTCATCCTTATTCTACTATTAACACCTTTATACATATCCATAATAACTTGTATATAGGTTATAAGAACTCCTTAGCTTTTAAACATTTCCAGATGACTTTCCTAAGTACCCTATCATAAGCCTTCTTTAAGCTAATGAAATATTAAGTGTAGGTCCCTGTGGCTATCCTTACAATATTCTATTGATCGTCTAAAGAGGTGTTAGCTTCTGTTATAGACCTCCCTGGTTTGAAACAAAATTAGTTCTTTGAGATAGGTGTACCCTTTTGGACTCTTTCCCGTAAGTTTTTAGTGTAATTAAGTAGTTTGACGCCTCTATAGTTGTTACAGCTTTGGATGTCCTATTTGTTTTAATAAAAAGGGATTAGTGTGCTAAGTCTTTACTTATTTGGCATCTTTGAAGACTTGAGGATCACATTAAAAAAATTGGCTAACTAAGCAAAAACCTTTTCTCTTAGGCTTTTCCACACCTTTATAGGCCACTAATTAGGCCCTACTTCCCTTCCACCTTTTATCTTTGTCAAAGATTCTTAAAGTTATTATCTTATAATCTTCTAGCAACAAGTGAAGTTAAGATATTTCTCAAAAGTTTTATGGTCATCTTTATCTTTACTAAAAAGGATATACTAGTATCTATATCATCTTCTTTTAATGTCATGTTCATTTACGAGCACCCGTCTTGCTTCATCTTTTATACAATGAACTTGCTAACTAAGTAAAACCCTCTTCTATTAGGCTCTTCCACACCTCTTTGGGTAACCCATCAGGTCCTACTACCCTTCCACTCTTCATCTTCATCAAAGATCCTTTAATTTCTTCTCTTATGATCTTCAACAAGTGAAACTAAGATATTTCTCAAAATTACTAAGATTACCCATGGAAATATTTTTATCTCTAACTTTATTAAAACGAATATAGAAGTATCTTTGCCATCTTCTCTTGACGTCATTTTCATCCACAAGCACCTACTTTACTTTATCCTTTATACAACGAATCTTATCTAAATACCTCATTTTGTATTTCCTGTCTCTCCCAATTTAAATATATCATTTTTCATCCTTTGTTTCCAATAAGTGATACATGTTCTCATAAACACTACTTTTAATGTTTAGGACTATCTTCTTTGCCTATTTCTTTGCTAGCTTGTAACTCTCTTTGTTAACTACCTTCTCTTGATCTATGTTGCTATCCAATAAAGCTTTTATAATTAACCTTTTTCGATCTTCACCTTTTCTTATAAATCTTTCCATTACCAAGACTCCTTTTTACTACCCTGAGGCCCTTTAGAAACTCTTATATTTCCTTAGCTACATTTCTTAAAGGGCAGCTACTCCCTCCCACATCTGATTAGCTTCTTCATAGTTGTACATTAGTCTATATTTTTCTAAGTAATTGGCATGTGTTTCTTGCATAATAGTTGATTATTGTTATATTTTAGGATTCATTTTGTATGTTTTGGTTTAGTTTGATCTTCATTGTTTTTCTTTTATGTTTGATGTTAATTTAGGGTAAGAATTGATTGCTTTTATGTAAGAATGAAGATTGAGTTAGAGACAAAAGAGGAGAAGAGAAGAGGGAACTTTCTGTTACAAGATCCCACAATAATTGGCATGATTCCCATGATTGTGGGAATCACGCCAATTCTCACAATCGTGGGAAGTTAATCCCAGAGATTATGCGGGGTTCAATTAAACTTGAGGTCTTTTGAACTATAAAAACATATTAAACTCCATAGATAAAGAGAGACAAAACCCTCTATAGAAAACAACCTCCTTGAGTGAAGAATACAAGTTTTGAGTCTTAAGGAAGGTGAAGATTCGAGGATTATCAACAACAATTAGGGAAATAGCACATCAACATCAAAAATTCCAGATTTTGGCAAAGAAGAGGAGGTTTTTTTATTCACTTTTCTATGTTTTTATCTCTTCTAACCTTTATAGAATGAAATATTTGAGTGTTGATGATGTTATGGAGATCTTGAGTGGCTGATTTAGTTTTAGGGAATACTTTTGAACAATTTTGTTAAATTCCTATTTTGTTGAATTGAATGAAAATGTCTTTGATAGTTGTTGATCATATTTATATCTTGCAATAAATCGAGAAAGTGAGTAAGGTTATTTGTGTAGGATTGTACAATGAGAGTTGGTAACCTATAAACTTACAATCATCGCGTTAATTGATTAGTTAGAAGAGAGATCTTGGATAATTTAATTGATCACCCATAGGATAGCTTAATAACTAGTTAAATTGGTGGAGTGATTGGGTAGGTTGAGAGATCATTCAATTGACTTCATTTAATTTGATTAGGGATAATTAATTACACCTTGAGAGAGGGTAGTTAATATAATTGAACATCTTAGGTGAGACACAATTCGAATAATAAAATAGGAGTATTAGTCTATGTTTTTCTACGTAATTGGCATGTGTTTCTTGCGTAATAGTTGATTATTATTGTATTTTAGGATTCATTTTGTATGTTTTCATTTAGTTTGATCTTCATTGCTGTTCTTTTATGTTTGATGTTAATTTAGGGTAAGAATTGATTGTTTTTATGTAGGAATGAAGATTGAGCAACTTGGAGATTGAGCTAGAGACAAAAGAGGAGAGGAGAAGAAGGAACTTTCTGTTACAAGATCCCATGATCGTGGGAATCATGCCAATTCCCATGATCGTAGGAAGTTTAATTTGAGAGATTATGCAGGGTTCAATTAAACTTTAGGTTTTTTGGACTATAAAAACAAATTAAACCTCCATAGATAAAGAAAGACGAAACCCTTTATAAAAAAGAGTCTCTTTAAGTGAAGAATACAAGTTTTAAGTCTTGAGACTAGTGAAGATTCGAGGATTAACAACAACAATTGGGAAAATAACACATCAACATCAAAAATTCCAGATTTTGCTAAGAAGACAAGGAGTTTTCTTTATTCAATTTTCTGTGTTTTTATCTCTTCTAATCTTTGTAGAATGGAATATTTGAGTGTTAATGATGTTATGGAGGCCATGAGTGGCTGATTTAGTTTTATGGATTACTTTTGAACTATTTTGTTAAACTCCTATTTTATTAAATTGAATGAAAGTTGCCTTTGATAATTATTGATCATATTTATATCTTGCAATAAATCGAGAGACTGAGTAAGGTTATTTGTGTAGGATTGTACAACAAGAGTTGACAACCTATAGGCTTACAATCATCGTGTTAATTGATTAGTTCGAAGAGAGATCTCGGTTAATTCAATCGATCACCCATAGGATAGCTTAATAACTAATTAAATTGGTGAAGTGATTGGATAGGTTGAGAGACCGTTCAATTGACTTCATTTAATTTGATTAGGAACAATTAATTACACCTTGATAGAGCGTAGTTAATACAATTGAAAATCTTCAGTGAGACACGATTCGATTAGTAAAATAGGAGGGAGACAAAATAGGGAGAAAGTGATCTCTAGTCATTAAAACCTTAAATTCCAATTTTCTGCATTTTCATATTGTCAATTATTCATTATTAATTTTTTAATTTTAATTTAATTTTCTAGATTATTTCCATTAAACAATTTCATTTCTTAAACAAAGTTTGATCCGAATTAAGTGGTGCCTGGGCATCAATCCCAGGTTCACTAGAGTTGGTTGGTGGAACTAAAAGGGAACACTATGGAACAACTTAG
>JANZXP010015798.1:0-13779 GCA_027576715.1 Erythroxylum flavicans
CCTATGTCAGAAGTGCCTAGAAGGCCCTACTGCTAGCTAACCTTAAATACAGTCATCCCATTGAGAACTGTATGTAGTCTTTTCAAGGTTTGGAATAGTAGTAGTCAATCCTCTACATATCTGTCATTTCGCTTCACATAATACAACAATGGACTCAATTGCTCCTCAATTTTCAGGTATCGGTCCATCCAAATCTTGAATATAGTATGTTGTAATCATAGAGTTAGTCTAATTATATTAATTAATCATGAGATTAATCAATAATTTCGATTTATTTATTCTTTCATCAAGAACAAAGCATACAGCTAAAAGCTGTTGGCAAATGGCGGCTGATTGTTTGTCTTATACATACACGACGCAACCTAACAAGAAAATTAAGAGAAATTTGAATATAAAGAAGTATAAATTATTATTGAATTGAGGGCTCGTTGGTCCATTTCACAGATCGTGTCATTTTCCCGTCGGCATTATTTTTGTATAGGACTCTTCTTGTCCATTGATTGGCTTCCGTTATCGCAGTGAGGAACTGATAGAACTTAATGGTTGTTTCAATTATAGATGTCGGATGCCTTTTTATGTTTTGCTTATACATTCATCGAGTAAAATCTCACCACTATCTTAACAGTAGCGCCCTTACTGAAGTGTAAAGTTGAATTCCATTACTTGAGTCTCTAACTACGAATTCTCCAGGAAATGTGAAGTTGAAGTACACAGGACATGGTGTTCAAAGTAACTCTTACTACTAGTCCCATCAGCCAAAAAAACAATTCAGATTATGTAAAAAGATACCAACATACATGATATTGTCATTCTAAATTTAGGGTTTTTTTCAAAAACATTTTGTTGATAACAATTTTTATACAATTTGCATGTAAGCTGCCACGGTGAAAAGCTGACATCTATAATTGCATGCAACTTGCAGGTTTTCATTAAAGCTGGAAAGCTGGCTTTCCAATAACATACATATGATTCATGCAGTGAAAAAGGTGCAAGTACACACACATCACGTATGTGTAGTTGTACTAATACCCTTAATACAACAAACCAAACAAGTAAGTGATGACTTAGATAAACCACCGTGAATCCTAGGCTATTAAGATCCGCAGATTTACACAGGCCATGACTAGCTTATTAACGGACAAGACACACACACATATACTAAAAAACGCAGTCTTTGTCGGGATCAGGGTCATTTCTGATCTATAAAATCACCGACATCTCATTTACAAGTGCATGGATCACACTTGCAATCACTTCCGCACTTGCAACCGTCGTTCTCGGCAGGGACGCCCATCTCAGCTCCGTCGAACCGGGCTTCAGCCGGTGCAACTCCGAGAACCAGTCTCTCAGCGGTGGCTTTCACGGTGAAGGGGCCGCATCTGTAGTAAAAGAAATCAGTCGATCAGAAAACGTAATTATCGTCAGTCTAGGCCTCGTGGTCAGCAAGATAGATCAAAAACAAAAATAATCTAACAATAAGGGGTTTATCAGACAGACAGCCCATGCAGATCAAAAGCAGAAAGGGTATCTAACAATAAGGGGTCTATCAGACAGACAGCTCATGCAGATCAAAAGCAGAAAGGGTAATATGAGCTGTTTTCTTTTTTTGAGAAAGATTAACCAGTTATAAGAGTAGTTGATTTCATAGATATATCAGAACTGAACAAAATTGCATGAACCCACAAAAAGATGCAAACTTTACGGACATCATAATCTCCAAACTGGAAAAGAAAACGATGATCACATAATAGAGAACGAAACATGATATGGGTACATAGAATTTTCCAGTGATCCTACCCTCCGCAGCCGTCTCCGCACTTGCAGCCAGCGCCACAGCCACAGTTTCCTCCACAGCAAGACATTTTCGAAGCTTCGTAAATCGAACGTGTAAAACAAAGGTCGCGGTTGGCTAAATTTATAGACAAGTGCGGAGAGAGAGTGATTGCATATTCACCTTCCACGTGTCCCTGCATTCATGTTTATCCACGGACACCATCCCGAAATTGTATTCTAAGGGTGTATTCTCCATTTCAGCCCCGGTTCTCCGATGTCTCTGAGGGTAAGTCTGGTATTTTATGAGAAAGTTGACTTCATTATTTGAGCCGTGTTATTTTCTTTGGTTGAATTGGTTCAGACATCGACCGGTCAAGTAAAAAAGATTTAAAAGTTATTATAAAATCAGTTTTTAATAAATAAAAAATAAAAATTATAAAATCGGTCTATAATAAATAAGAAATAAAAATTATAAGAAAAAGTAAAATATAGTATTAAGACTAATAAAATTTAAAATATGTTGAAAGAAAGTGAATAAAAAATACTCTAACTTTAATTTAATTTTTTCTAATATCCTTTAAACATAATTATTTATAATTTAAATATTATATTTTAATACATTCTTAAATTATTTTAAGCAAAATTATTTATAAATATTAATTAATAATTTAATTTATTAAACAAATTTATAATAAAAATAATAATTAGTTTTTAACATTAATAATTTAATTTTTTAATTTAAGTATAAATAGATAAGTGCAATTTCAGTATGGAGCAATTAATCCAATTTCACAAGTTTTCAGTTAATTAATGCAATTAATGCAATATTTAAAAAACATTAATTTTAAAAAATTGCCTAATTTATTAATTAACTGACCGTTTCTTTCTTATAAAAAGTTATTAACTTAAACCGAACTGAAAATCAACCTGGTTCATATTTATTCTAATCGAACCGTAGGTTCGGTCCATGATAAAAATAATTAAGTATAACCCTAATTAAATTAAACGGAGCCAGTGGACCTCATTAGTGATTTGTTTTCAGGTAATTAGACACAACTTTGCCTAAAATACAATTGGTATCCCTTTCGTAGTGGGAAAGGGTAATAACATTAAATAACGATAATGGAATAGTCTAGATAAAATATATATACGGTCATTTTCGATCCACACAATCTTCAAAACAAGGCTGCGTAGGATGGCAAGAATTGCTAGGTCGGCCAAAAGTCTATGAGTCTAATTTGAATTAATTAGATTTAAGTCTTTTTTTTTCTATTTACATAAAATTAAGATTTTTTATATAGCCACAAAATTTTAAGAAATTACTATTAAATTTTATATCAGTAAGAGTTATTTTGTAAATGACTATTAATATTAAAAATAATTTATTTATAATTTTAAATGTGAATTAATTAAATATTATTAATATGATAACTCAAGTTCATTTTTAAATATTATAGAAACAAATTGAGGTGAACTTAAATTAATAATTTAAAATAAACATAATAAGTTAAATTTAATTAGTTTGATTAAGTTCAAAATTTTGGTCGAGTGAGCATATAAATAGTACTTGATTAGTTTATATTTAATATTTATATTATGTATATTTCGTCATTATTTTTTAATTGAAATATAAAAGAATGAGTTTTTTATAAAAATGAAAACTAAACAAGATTATTATATAACAATTTTGCATTTATCTCTTACTTTGTAATGTTATATCATAAATGGCTGTCTTGTTAAATTTTGTGAAGTTGGAAAATGACTGGTACCTAAAAAGTAAACGACTTGTCGACTTTCGGCTTTTGGGTGGTTAAACGTCAACAACACGATTTCGTTTTTGTGAAAAACATCCACCAATTGGATTGGACGCTGACGGTAAGTTCGAATGGTTTATAACGAAATAAAATGTAAATAAATATAATATTAAAAAAATATTATTTGTGAGGGACAGAAAGGTTTATAATATAATATTATAAAATATTATTTGGATGAAGAATTTATATTGTAATATAATATAAGTTGTTTATCATTTTAAATTCTATTTTTAAACCCCCAAATCGAAAGTTTTTTATTTATACTATTTAGAGTAGACTGAGATGTAATATGAAACTCTTTTCTTCTATCCTATCTCATTTCATTTGATTATAAACATTTATCCTAAATAATGAAATAATATTACATTTCATTCTATTTTATATAAATCATCAACCAAACATAATTTAATAGTCACATCATTATGTAATAGTAAAGGAATGAGGTGTAGTTTACTAGTTAAAACAACAAAAAGTACAGATAGTTCAATCTAGCCTATTCTTGAAATAAATAACTCGCACACACTCCCTTTTTAAAAAAATCAATACATCAAGCACTACAATTAAATTTATTAGATTTGTTGCTAAAATATCGGTATTAAATTCAAAACTACCGATAGATGGCCAGTAACGCAAGGAAACAAAAGAATCGGTTATATTTTTTATAGGATCTCCTGATAGACAAATTAATTTTATATTAATGTTTTTTATATGTTTATATGTTTTTGTTATATGTTTTTGGTTTTTTAGTCATTTACTTATTTTTAAATAAATAGTTTCTAAATAAAATAAATAGAAAAAATCAAATCAATTTGATTTGTATTATAAATTGATAAATGGATTTTTTATCGAAAATTAATAATTTATAACAATTTAATTGGAAATTTGTAACAAGAGGGAACACTTATTTATTTCATGTAATGGTAAAGGAATGAGGTGTAGTCTTCTTTTATTTTTTTACTCTTTAACTCCATTTAATTACTTCAATTCAGTGAGAAGTTTATATTGGATCTTGTGACGATGATGTAATTTAGTTAAAGATAATTAAATTAAAACTTAAGTGTTTTTTAAGTTACCCTTGTTTGATGTTCTTGTTTTTGATATAAAATAATTTATTTTTTAATTTCTAACAATTTATACCAACTTTCTCCTTTGAGGATATGAAAATATTTGTTGAAGAATTTTGAAAATTAATAAATTAAGTATAAATTGATAAAAAATGAAATGAAATGATTGATTTGAATAAAATAACTATTTTATTTAAATTTAATAAAAATAATATTATTTTTAATAGTTGATCAAAAACTAACTAATTAAAAAGTGTCAATTTGTTAAATTAAAAATAACATCATTTAAATTCTTAATCTAATGACACAAAAATTGTTTAATACATTCTTATTTGTAATTTTATTATTTATTAAATAAATTATAGACATTATTATCATATTATTTTTATGTATACGTAATCATTATTTTAAATAAGAGAAATTTTAACTTTTTTAATTTAGTTCTAAAATTTTTTTAAATTTATAATTCTTATCAATATTCTCAGTCTAATATAAAACTTTCTTATTCGATGTCAATTCCGGTTACCCTAAACAAGCCTACGCCGGGGACGTCCCTGTTTTCCCAACATAGGGATTGGATGGAAGATATGACAAATTGTGAAGTACACGGCGGGTTGGTGTTGATATTTCCTTATTGAATCATTGTTTTGAGCTAAGAAAATTGTGAAGTACACGGCGTGTTGGTGTTGATATTTCCTTACTGATGAATCATTGTTTTGAGCTGAGAGTTAGCTTTTTTCTTTCTTCTGATTTCCACAAGTTGACGAATGCAAAGACCAAGAAAGGAGTGATTGTGTACACCAAGATAGTTTTAAAAACAGTCTGGGAACCACCTTGAAGGTTGTTCCGCCAACGCCAATGAATCACGTCTTTTACAGAAACTATGATATCCAAAGTTACAGAACGTACTCAAATAGACAAATTTATCAATGAGATGTTCATTTGTCTAGAATCAGATGTGAGACTTTTAGGCTGCTTGCTTGGAAGCACCAATTCCGTTATTGGTGTTATGAATTCATGACATCATCTGAGAATTGCGGATGCGTGAGGCAATGGGCCTTAAACTTATGTACGACATTGACGTTGTCATTATAGTCACGGCGAAACACAGGCTTTGCTTCCTCTATCAACAGACTTTCCTGGCAATATTTCATACATCGGAGCTGAGATCATCAAGAACAAAGCATACAGCTAAAAGCTGCTGGCAAATGGCCGCTGATCGTTTGTGTTATACATACGACGCAACCTAACCAGAAGATAAGAGAAATTGAATATAAAAAATTATAAATTATTATTGAATTCAGGGCTCGTTGGTCCATTTCACAGATATTGTCATTTTCCCTATAGGACTCAACTTGTCCATTGATTGGCTTCCATTATCGCAGCGAGGAACTGATAGAACTTAATGGTTGTTTCAATTATAGATCTCAGATGTTTGCTTATACATTCATCGAGCAAAATCTCACCACTATCTTAACAGTAGCGCCCTTACTGAGGTGTAAAGTTGAATTCCATTAATTGGAGTCTCTAACTACGAATTCTCCAGAAAATGTGAAGTTGAAATACACAGAACATGGTGTTCAAAGTAATTCTAGTACTAGTACCATCAGCCAAAAAAACAACCCAGATTAGGGGAGAACAAACAATGGGATCTTCATCACCTGTAATAAGCTTAAAGCTTGACGTTTCATTATCTCCCCATACTGAACAGAGTCAATAATTTCATGGACCATTCACAGCCAAGCTGTAATTTACTCGACTTGAGTAGTTGTCACAATTCACAGTCAATCCAACTCACCTAAATTATTGAAACCCAGAACCAAAACTGGCTGTAGCAGAAAACCAAAGCCGACATAAAAGATAAGCAAAGAAAGCAGGTTTCATTAAAGCTGGTTTTCCAAGTACAAACATATGATTCATGCAGTGAAAAAGGTGCAAGTACACACCCATCACGCATGTGTAGTTGTATACTTACTACCCTTTTTACGACAAACAAGAAGCCATGACTGAGATAAACAACGCTGAATCCTAGGCTAGTAAGCTCCGCAGATTCACACAGGCCATAACTAGCGTATTAACGGTCAAGACACAAACACATATACTAAAAAACGCAGTCTTCTGTAGGGATCAGGGTCATTTCTGATCTATAACATCATCTACACCTCATTTACCACAAGTGCATGGATTACATTTGCAGTCGGGTCCGCACTTGCAACCGTCGTTCTCGTCGGGGACGCCCATCTCAGCTCCGTCGAACTGAGATTTAGACGGTGCAACGCCGAGAACCAGAGTCTCCGTGGTGGTTTTCTCGGTGTAGCTCAAATCAGGATACATCTTGCTTCTGTAGTAAAAGAAATCACTCGATCAGAAAACGTAACCACCGTCAGTCTAGTCCTAGTGGTCATCAACATAGATCAAAAACAATCTAACAAAAAGGTTTTATCAGACAGACAGCGCATACAGATCAGCAAGAAAGATCAAAAACAACAATGATCAAACAATCAAGGGGTTTATCAGAAAGCGCATGCAGATCAATAGCAGAAAAGGTCATGCATTAAACCAGCGCATGCAGATCAATAGCAGAAAAGGTCATATGAGCTGTATTTCTTTTCCAGAAAAGATCAATAAAGATGATTTCAAAGACATGAACATCTCCTCTCCTATCAGAACATAACAAAATTGCATTAACCCAGCGCATGCAGATCAATAGCAGAAAAGGTCGTATGAGCTGTATTTCTTTTCCAGAAAAGATCAATAAAGATGATTTCAAAGACATCAACATCTCCTCTCCTATCAGAACATAACAAAATTGCATTAACCCACCGAAAGATGTTAACTTTACAGCCATCATAAGCTCCAAAATGAAAAAGAAGACGAAGATCACATAATAGAGAACCTAACATGAAATGGATAGATAAGAGTTTTCCGGTGATCTTACCCTCCGCAGCCGTTGCCGCACTTGCAGCCAGCTCCACAGCCACATTTTCCTCCACAGCAAGACATTCTCAAAGCTTTGAGAGTTCAACAACCAGTAAGTATAAGCAATTAAACATGAACATCCAAGGGAAAGGAGGGGTTTGCCTGTATTTATAGACAGTTGAGGAGAGAGAGTGATTGCATATCCACCGTTTTCATCATGCTTATCCGTGGATGCCGTCTCGAAATTGTATTCTGTGGGGTGTATTCTCCATTTCACCCCCGCTCTTTCGTGTTCTCTGAGGGTAATTCTCATATTTTACAGAGAAAGTTGACTTCATCATCTGAGCCGTTGATTTTCTTGTTTGAAAGGAATGATTGGTGATTTGTTTTCAGGTAACAAGACACAATGTTGTCTAAATTAGATTTGGGATCCCTTTCATAGACAGCTTGAACTCAAAGGATAATATATATTTAAATGCGTGAAAGACAAGAATGGAATAGTCTAGAGAAAAAATGTGGTCATATTTGATTGATATGGTCTTCAAACCAAGGTTGAGTAGGATGGTAAGAATTGATATGTCGGCCTAACTAGTAGTTTATTATAAGATGAGTCGGGTTGTCCCGATCTTCTTGATTTATCAAGTTACGGGTTGACCTATAGCCTGAGTTCGCTTGGCCTATTAATATTCTTACTTCCAATAAAATTATTTGTCTTTTTATTTAAATTTTAAAAGGATTAAAAGAAAAATAACTCTTTTGTAATTTAAGAATTTTTAAAAATACTGTTTAATTTTTAAAATTTTTGAAATGTTTCCTTCTAATTTTTAGTTTTTTTATAAAAAAGCCTCTTCTCTTATACTTTAATTAAAAAATATGGATAAAACATACACAATATAAACAACAAACGTGAAATAATTAATTGTCATTAATATAGTAATTTAAAATTTCGAATAAGTCGAAAGAATTAAATTCGACTTAACTTAATAATTTAATATGATTATAATAAACTATTAGTTTGTGATATATTTAATTAATTCCGTAAAAAATTGGTAAAAAATGACATGGTCAATTTGAATAAAACAAAATTATTTATTTAAATTTAATAATTTTAATTGTTAAATAAACTAATTAATTAAAAAGTGTAACTTTGTTAAATTTTACTAAAATAACATAATTTTCAATTCAACCTATTTTCAGTCTTAACTAATGTTAAGACTATAGTATTAGATTTAGACCTTATTTGGATAATAGCTGATCAGCTAAAAAACAACTGGTTTACTAAAATCAGCTGGTTGACTTCATAAAAAAGTTATATTTGTTGTTGATTATCAATTGGTTGAGTTAGCTGATTCAACCCAATCGGCTAAATTTGAAGAAGCTACCCCAAAGTAGCGTTTTCATGAAACAGCTGATATTTTTTTAAAGTTGATTTTGCCCTTGATGAATGTTTTAATGACTCATAAGTTATTTTACAAATAAACACTTAATAATAAACAACTAATTTTATCAAATATCTCTAACAAAAAGCTAATGCAATCCGCTAGTTAAATTAGCTAATAAAATTAGCTATCAACTAACGGTTGATAGAATCAACTAATAACTAATACAATCAACTGATTGTCAAACGAAGCCTTAATACCTGTCTAATACGGTAAAACAAATTCATTTTATTCTTCGGCGGATCCAGTATAAGGATTATTTTATAATCCCTTTGTATAAGTCTACTGAAATAAAATATATTGACTTAAAATATTAAATATGACAAATTGTGAAGTACACGGCGTGTTGATGTTGTTGATATTCCTTTTTTTTGAAGCATTGTTTCGGGTTAGCTTTTTTCCTTTCTTAAGATTTCCAGGTGTTGACGAGTGCAAAGACCCTAGAAAAGGATGATTGTGTACACCAAGATAGTTGTAAACCACATTCTGGGAAACTTCACTTGCTCATGTCTGGTCCCAAGCTGGTTAATGTCTTTACAAAATTGATGCTGTCCAAAGTGAGAAGAAACACCAGTTCCGTTATTGGTATTCTGAATTCATTACGAACAAGGATATTCGCCTATGGTAACAGTCCTGGTTAGAGTTACTAGCTGAGAGTCATTATTTAAATTAAATAATAGTAGTTTAGTTTATCAAAAATTGATTTTATGAAGCATATATTTATATGGGCATATTTCATGTTTTAGAAGATAGGAATTTACTTTATAAAGAAGCAGTTTCCTACCGCAGAAATAGATAAGCAGAAAAGGAGCTGCGGTAGAAAACTACTTATGCAATAGAAATTTTACCTTCCAATAATAACCTTATGATATTTTAGTATTTTCCATTATACCCTTAATTAATAGAAGGAAGTTTTTGCCAATAGTATTTAGGTAAGATAAAATATTTTATTTACTAAATTTATTTTATTTATATTTTCTTATTTTAATTTAATATTTACAATTTGAATTTATATGACTAATAATGTATTTTTTTGAAATATTTATTTACTAAATTTATTTTATTTATATTTTGTTATTTTAATTTAATATTTTATTATTTATAATTTTAAATCTATATGACTAATAATATATTTTTAATTATTTATACAACAACTAATAGTTTATTAAATCAATAAATTTTTTAATTATTTTAGCTCCTTTCAGCAACCGCAACCGCACTTGCCCAACACCTACTTTTATGTCTTAGCAATTACCAAAACAGCAATCCCAAATATATAAGTACTTATTGAAATTAAGTATTTATCATTTTAGCAGGTTATCAACCGCCACCGCTCTCCCAAACCAAGCCTATACCTCTATACCTCTGTTTCTTTTGTCTCTTTTGTATTTTGCTATCCAACAAATTGGTATCAGAGCTAGAAAGTAAAATTTTACCTTCCATCTCTTTGAGACGTTTTATCAAACACTTCTCGTCCATAATGCTAAAACTAGAAACGACCATAATAACAGGTTTAGAGAGCAAAAGAAGAAGACAAGTTGCAAAGAGAAAGACGTGAGATTCAGAGATCGTGAGTTAGAGAAAGGAGAGACAGATGTTTGTCACTACATATTCATCTCAGCCACCTACGAAGAAAACCACAACATGCCACAAACGGACAGACATAGCACACAAAGGCAGCAGTCACATGCCAACACAGCCAGAGCTTTCCTAACAGCCACACGCCAACACAGCCACGGCTTTCCTCAAAATCTTTGTTTCCAGATCTTCTGTATACTTTGTTGCTGTTTAGCCACTAAACAAAAGATATACAGAAGTGTCAGAAGTTATATTTTGAAGGTGCTCTACAGTAAAAACCAAGATGAATGGAATGCGTTCGTTTCAATTTCTGAGACTTAACAAGGAAAATTATGACAACTGGTGTATTAGAATAAAAACATTACTAGGATCACAAGATACGTGGGATATTGTAGAAAAATTCTAAAATCATTCGGAATGTGAAGAATTGTTAACAATAGCACAAAAGGAAGCGCTACAGAAAGCTAGAAAGAAAGATCAACAAGTGCTCACTCTTATTCATATGTGCTTAGATGAAAATATGTTCAAAAAGGTATCTACTGCAACTACGACAAGAAAAGCATGGGAGATTTTACAGAACTATTTTAAAGGAAAAGACAAAGTAATTAAAGTATGCATGCAGATTTTGAGATGTGACCATGAAAATCTCAAGATGAAGGATACTGAATCTATGGAAGAGTATTTTGGCATAATCTTGACTATTGTGAATCAATTAAAGAGATATGGAAAGCCGATGGAAGACGTTCGAATGATTGAAAAAATTATTTGGTTGCTAATTTCAAAATTTGACTAAATTGTGACTGCCGTTGAAGAGTTAAAGGATTTGGAATCGATGTCTATAAATCACCTTTTGGGTTCGTTACAAGCCCATAAAGAGAGATTGAAGAAAAGAGAAAAATCGGATGCCCAAGTGTTGCAGGCGAAGTTGAATTTAAATAAAAAAGAAGACAATCAACATCAAGGATGTAGTAGAGGATGAGGAGGCAGAGGTCGTGGTTGAGGCTGGAATCGTGAAAATAGTGGAAAAGACAGAGGAGGCAGAAATAATTTGCATAACAACGAAGAGTCATATTTTTAGCAACAATATCCAAGAAGACGTGGAAGAAGTGGATCGATTCAACAAGGTCGTGGTCAAAGATCCAATATACAATGTTACAATTGCGAAAGATTTGGTCAATATGCAACGGATTGTAAATGGAATTTGAACGAAGAAGAAAACGTAAACTGTGCTGAGGTTAAAGAAGAAGATGATGAAGCATCTATCATGTTATTAACGTGCAATGGCAACAAAGAAAGGAGTAATGGTATCTCGATTCAGGAGCCAACAATCATATGACTGGTAATAAAAATTTAGTTTGTAGCCTTGATGAATCTGTTAAAGGCAATATTTCTTTTGGTGATACAACTAAAGTTCCAATCAACGATAAAGGAGAAATTTTGATTAAATTGAAGAATGGAAATCATCAGTTTATATCTCATGTTTATTATGTTCCTACTTTGAAAATAAATATATTGAGTATTGGATGGCTTTTGGAGAAAGGCTATGAAATACAGATGAGAAAGAGTGGATTGGTCATACGAAATAGAAAAGGAAGATTAATTGCAAAAGTGCTAATGTCAGAAGAACAAGATGTTCATATGTTTAAAAGCTACTATGAATAATTCGTCATGGTTGTGGCATCTTTGGCTGGGCCACTTGAATTTTGGTGGATTGGAGATATTATGTAAGAGAAGGATGGTACATAGTTTGCCTTTTATAAGTCATCCTGATTAAATTTGTGCAACTTATATGTATGGTAAGCAATCTAGGAGGAGCTTTCTGAAGGAGTCTCTATTTTGAGCTATAAAAACACTCAAATTGGTGTGCGTTAATATATGTGATCCTATCACACCAAGTTCATATAGAAAGAACAGGTACTTTCTATTGTTTGTTGATGATTATACTAGCAAGACTTGAGTTTATTTTTTGAAGGAAAAATCTGAAGCATTTGAAATGCTTAAGAAATTTAAAGATCGAGTTGAAAGTGAAAGTGATTATCTAATTAAAGCAATTCAGACTGATAGAGGAGGTGAATTCACGTCGAATAAATTTAATCAATTTTGTGAGTATCTTGGTATTTGACATTCTTTGACGGTTCCTAGATCACCTCAGCAAAATGGAGTTGTGAAGCATAAAAATAGAACTATTATTGACATGGCTCGTAGTATGCTGAAAAGTAAGAGGATGCCGAAGGAGTTTTGTGCTGAAGCAATAACAGGTGCAGTGTATTTGAATAATTGTAGTCCCATAAAGAGTCTAATGCAAATGACTCTACATGAAGCTTGGAGTGGAAGAAGGCCAAGTATTTTGCACTTAAGAGTATTTGGAAGCATTAGCTATGTGCATGTTTCTAATGAAATAAGAAGCAAGTTGGATGATAAGAGTCAGAAGTTCATATTTGTTGATTATGCTGAAAATTCAAAAGGGTATAAATTTTACGATCTTTGGAATGGAAAAACAATTATTAGTAGAGATGTTGAGTTTGATGAAGATGGCTCATAGGAGTGGGATATACCACAGGATGAAAAATATGAATTCCCCCCTTTGTTTGATAAATTTTTTGATGCAGATAAGTCCCAGAATCAAATTGTTACTGATGCTACATCGCAAACTCCTCCACTCGAAGTTCAAACAACTCAAATGATTATTACTCCACAAAGATCCTCCGAGAGGCCACATCGTATGCGGAGTTTAGAAGAAATATATGAAGTAACAGAAGAAATCAATGATTCTACTCAATTTTGTTTGTTAGCAGATAGGGAACCAATGACGTTTGAAGAAGCTGTTAAAGATGAAAGATGGAGATTTGATATGGATGAAGAGATGAAAGCAATTAAAAAGAATAATACTTGGCGATTGATAGATCTTCCAAAATGGAAGCAACCGGTAGCAATAAATTGGATTTATAAAGTGAAGAAAAATTCAAAAGGAGAAGTAGAGAAGTACAAAGCTCGACTTGCTGTAAAAGGATTCACTCAAAAAAGCTAGAATTGATTATGATGAAGTCTTTGCTCTAATGACTCACTTTGAGGCTGTTCGAATAATTATCTCATTGGCAGCTCAACAGAGATGGAAGATTTATCAGATAGATGTAAAATCAACCTTCTTAAATGGAACTTTAGAGGAAGAGGTTTATGATAGGATATTATATA
>JANZXP010015873.1:0-13771 GCA_027576715.1 Erythroxylum flavicans
ATTGTTAAAATTATGAACTACATTAATTACAAATTTTTAACTTACTTAAATTATTTATTAATTTTTTAATAAATAATAATTTTTTTTTGTAGTGGGCAGGCCACGGTTGGGCTTAGCCGGTCGGACCGGTCCGCAGTTCGGCCCGTCCACTATTTCACGGGCCACGGGCCGGTCTGCGACCCGTCCTCCCTCGACCCACTGGTCATGCATACTTGGCCCGTGGCCCGGCCCATAGGTCGGTCAAATTGGGCCAAAAATCGTTGACCGGCTCATAAGCCGGGCCGGGCCCATTTTGACAAGCCTAAATATAGATCTTGGAGGATATATTAAGAGCTATATTATAGACTTAAAAGGAGCGTGAGATGAACATTTGTCATTAGCAGAGTTTGCATATAGTAATCATTAATAGATCAACATTCAGATGGTACCTTTTGAGGCTTTGTGTGGGAGAAAGTACATCCCCTATTTGTTAGGATGAAGTGGGTAAGAGGAGACTTTTAGGACTTGAGATAGTTCAAAAGACAAAAAAGAAGGTTAATTTGATATAAGGGAGGATTATATTACCTGTAGGAAACAAAAGAGTTATACAAATTAGAGGACATGATCATAGAGTTTTACGCAAGAGATCACGTCTTCCT
Source organism: Erythroxylum flavicans (assembly GCA_027576715.1). Taxonomy (NCBI): domain Eukaryota; kingdom Viridiplantae; phylum Streptophyta; class Magnoliopsida; order Malpighiales; family Erythroxylaceae; genus Erythroxylum; species Erythroxylum flavicans. Next base: position 639 of record JANZXP010015873.1, read on the forward strand.
AAAGTTATCACCTATTAAAAAGTAAAATGTGTAAATAATCCCTAACATTTCGTAAAATATTTAAGTTAGTTTTTATTGTTATCTTTGGTGCCACTTGGCACTTTAGAATTTACAAAATGGTATTATTTATATCTTAAAATATAACTTTTTTAAATTTATGTTAAATCTCTGTTATTAGGTTGTTAACTTGCACTATATGGTACATTAGCTTGGCAACTTAGGTCATCTGGATGATGACGTGGCTTTTCTTAAATTTAACATTTAATATAAAAAAGTTTTCTTAACTATATAACTATTTAAATTATTATTTTATAATTTTATAATTAATAAAAATAAACTATTTTGACCAAGTTCTTCATACCTGAAACCAAGAAACCCCACTAGCAAGATCTAAATCTTTTCTTCTCGTAGAGAAAACCCTATATGAATCAACGTCTGAAATCTTACAAGAAAATCCCAATGGTAATATTTGATTTAAAGCTTAACTTGCAAAATTACCTCCCAAAATTAAATATCTATCTTGGAGATATGAGAAATCTTGGCCTAATCTTCTCCCTCCTCCCGTTGCCACCTTTTATCAAATGAAAAACTAAACTAGATAGACATATAAGAAAGGGAGTAAGGCAACCCCTTTTCTGGCAAAGATTGGAGCTTATAGCTATGGATGGAAATGAATCAGGTTAAATTGAGCCTATCACTAACCTAGCCCAACCCAATCCACCATGGTTATAGCCCAAACGTAACCTAAAGCTTGATCGAGCTGGGCTGATATCACTTGAATTTAAGTTTGATCAAATTTTGGGCGACCTGAAACCTGAACTCACTAACTCCTGTTGGACTTGACTTGACCTAGATGATCAATGCCTCAGAACCTTACCACCTCACACCTTTTGATTCTTAATTGCTTATCAGCATCCTCACTAACCACAACATTATTAAAAATAACCATAACATAACAAAACCAATACCATAACAATAACACTATCAATAGACTCAATACCACCTTTTGTTGAAGACAACATAATAGACAAAAAAGGAGAAATAGAGAAGAAAAGAGAAAGTGGAAGAGGGAGGCAATGCAACAGATAAATAAAGAAATTCACAGAAATGGAAGAAAGTTGATGGAAGCGGCACATCAAAGAAATTCCAAAGAAGAAAAGAACCAAAGAGTGAAGAAGTGGTGTAATAAAGAAAACAAATATAGGGTCTATTTTTTCATATATATGGTTAAGCTTCAAGTTGTGTCAAGTTTTAGAGCACAAGTTTGAGTCTAGTTTGAAGCCTAAAAATTGAAAAAAAAAAATCCTAAAACCTAATTTACTCAACTGAAGCCATTGACTTCAAGCTGGATCGGGTTAAATCCATACTACTTTAAACAGGCCTACTTATAGTACCTATGGATCTTATATTATTTAAGAGATGTGATATTTTGAAGTTTTCAAAAATTAGAGATCTTAAATCATATAAAACCTAGATTGCACTGTAGGTAATAGTGGAAAGTAAAGCCTCTTAAGGTTTATGAGTTGTTGAATCTTGTTATTGATCATAAATTTCAAGTTTTGTAAGTCCTATATGAAAAGTGAGATAAATGATATAGTGAGCTTCACTTTTAGTAAGAATTAGAGCTTTGGGCATCTACAAGTACACAAAATAATATAAGAAATAAGGTGTTGATACCCCTTGAATTCAGGACATTTTAGATTCTGAAAACCATAGATATTAAAAGAGGTAAGTATGGATGGAAAAAGTAACTCCTGATGTAAATGAAAAATTCACATATTTCTTAAGTATGTTTCTTGATTTTGATGATTAATTACTTTTTTTTATTTTTTTGGGTAATTATGCATATTGGACTTTGAGATTATAGTATTTAATAACTAAAGGACATCTAAAACAAAATCATTAAGAAAATTACAAATTTTAGAGAAATATAGTGTAAGGCCCCAACTTGTATCCTAGTTGAAATGTTACATATTCATGAAAGTATATGTATTAGATAATTGTGATATGATTGTAAATTGCATATTTCTTGAATTTTGGTTTAATGGATCATACTTAGTAACTTGGAATTAATTGTTACCATTAGAAAATTGAAGTAATAAAATGGACATTTGTATTAGAAAAATGTCAAGTGGCAAGACAAGTTGGCACATGGAAATTTGGATGACTAAGCCTATACTTTGAGTGACATTTGACATAAGTAAATAAGGGACAAATGGCAATATAATTGAATGACATTTAGCAGCATTGGTGGGTGACAAATGGCCTAATAAAATTGTGACATTTGGTAGCTTATATGGTGGATAAATGGGATACATGCATTGGTGACATGTGCCTTTTCAAAACTAGGACACCTAGCAACTTATGTGTTATGCTCTTACAGGGAAGTTTCTGCAGCCCTAATTCTTGCTCTCCACCGGATTAGTCACCCTCTCCTTGCTCCAAAATTTGTTTCAATTTTGTGCATTAACACCCCAAACTCTTTACTAAATACTACATCAAGAAAGCCACCTCATGCTATCTTCTATGCTGCTGTCTTTTTGGTGCTAAGAGCATCCTAATTTGACCTTGATCTTAGAATTGTTCTAATTGCATGAAGGGCTAGATTAGTTTGTTCGTTGAAGTAGGAATTTGAAGTTAAACATGTAATGGAATTCTACACTTGATAGCATGTAGTAATACAAATTCTATGATGATTGAATTGGCATAGAATATATGTAGTGATGATGATGAAATGAGTTTTAGAAAAGGATGTTTGTATGATAATTTCTGTTTTGGTTTTAATGTATGAAAGACCATGGTTTGTGAGTTATCAAGTGAATCTTTTGAATTGAAATTAAATATGAAATTGAGGAGGAATTGAAATATAGTTAAGGTATAATTGAGATATGATGTGTGGATCGAAATAAAGGTGTTTGAAATTTGGAATGAAGGTGTTAAATCTAGTAATTCGCAGGAAAATGGGTAGGCACTCATCCCATAATCGTGGGCAAATGCATTAGCTTCTGTCACAATCTTGGGAATGTACCACCACGATTATGGACAAAGTTTTAACATGGTAATTTCTGTTTTGTGTAAATGTTGAACCATATAAGGTTAAAGTACTTAACAATGGTTTAGTTAAACTTAATTGAGGTTGAAAATAAACCGAGATGATGTTAGATTAATTGGGTAAAAGTTAATTTAGTTATGGATTGTTAATTGAGGTAATTACTCAAAGAATGTGTGGTTAGTGAATAATGTGTCTATTGTGAAATGTATGGTGTGTTCAAGGATGAATGTGTCCTTACGAATACAAATTTGTTTCAAAGGGTTTACGTGATGTGAATTGATTATGATTGTTCATGAATTGGAAATTGTGATTGTCCATAAATTGGAAATTTGTGTAATTATATGTGATGTGTAAATATATAACGCATTGAATGGTACATTATTGCAAATTTTTTTGCTCATAAGGTATGTTAAGTTTTTGGATGTGCATGTATATGTTCAATTTGAGGAAAATGGAATAAAGACAGATGTTATACACTACATCTTTTACATGGGATTCTAAAACCTGAGATGGATTGTTTTAAAACTGCCAAGTCTTAGTTGTGGGTAAATAGGCATGCCCAGAAAGTATGCAGCTACTCTTGTGGCACTTCAGTGTCTCCTGATATTGACACTTCGGTGTCTCCTGATATTGATACTTAGGTGTCTTCTGTTACTGAGATATAAGTCTCTCATGTTCTGTGATACCAATCATAGGTATCTCCTGTTCTAATCCCATTACCCACTTATATAAAAAGATTAGCAGGCTAACTTGTTTTGTGTTTTGAGATATGTTCGATTTTGATATAAATTAAGTTCGGTTCTGATACAACTAAATTCTGTTATGATATAATCAAGTTATGTTCTGACACAATCAAGTTCTGTTCTGATACTTAAAGTTCTTCTTTGTTATTATGATATTCTGTTCGGACACTTGTAAGTTTTGTTCTAAAGCAACAATATCCTATTCTGATATGTTATATTATGTTCTGGCGCAAATAATATTGGATTGTTCTTTAATTTGTGCAATTAAAAGTTATGTGATTTGGCATAATTCAGTGCATGTGAATGCTAGACAATTGTTAAAAAACGTGGTTAGATTATATTTTGTTTAGTTATTCCCCACTAAGCTATATGCTTAGCACGGTGGTTTTGCCTCTGTGTAAGTTCTGAGAAGAAGATCTAAGGCTAGGACAACCGCAATGGCCAAAGAAGGATGTGTTTTGTTTTGAAATATGTATATTTGTGTTTAAGTTTAAGCTACATTTCAATATAATGAGTCATGTTGTATTTTATATTTTGTTTAATGCTTTGTAATAACCTTAATATAGGTTAGATTTGGAACTTATGGCATGTATTTAGAATAGTACAATATGTTCGATATGTTTTGTGTACAACAACATCTAATGATATGTAATGTATGTTTGCTTGAGTTTCTGGAAGTGTTTGGTTTGTTTGGCATGTTTTAATTCTATTTTGCATGGAATTTTTATATCCTTCTAGGGGGTATGTGGGTGTTACACATAGTTTGCCTCATGCTCATGCTCATGCATTAGCCTATGCACTAGATGAATCAATTATAGCATGTGATGCAGTCTAAGTCGCAAAAATATATGAGATCATATGTAAGTTAGAGGAGAAACAAGATATATGGTTTAATGACAAAGTCATACTAGTGGCCATGGACTAATTTTAAAGAAAATAGTGAGATCTATGGTTTAGTGATATGGTCATGCTAAAGGTTACGTCCATCACCAAAAAGAAACAAAGAGGTCCACAACTATACCCGAGATCATATTTCAGGTAAAAATGAAATGTATTTAAGTGAAAAATTAATTTTAAAGTACTTTAGCCAAAATTTGGAGAACACACACTTGAAATATCTTTCTCTATAAGTTAGGGAGTTGTTAGAAGGCTTCTAAAACCTTTGAAAAGTCAATTATAAGATAATTTCATTATAAAATCTAGATCCAAACATCATCTTAATAGATTAAGCTACCGTTGAAATAAAAAATTAATCTAAATTTATTTCTATCATGATTTTTTTTCTTTTGATTCTATTACTTTGAATATGCTTTATGGATAAATACATCTTATGTTTAGATAAAGAAAAACCTAGTGGTTATTTTTGTATAAATTGATTCACACTTATTTATGATATGGGGTATATTTCTATAAATTTCATTTAATTAATCTTAATATTGATTTATTTATGTTGACATTTAAATCTAATTTAAATTTGCTTAATGATGACTTAAGAGAGTCTGCTTGTGAGTGACCATGACTTAGGTAGAGAGGGCATTCGAGAGAGACCTATGTGATCTTCCTAGTGTTAAAGTGAAACCTTTCAAAGAATTTTATGAATTTTAATACATTTAAAGGGTGATATCTTAGTATAGATACGAGTTAACTAATCGAAGATTATCTATTATAGTTGTAGAGACGGTAGTTTTAGTGTCTAGGAGATCTTATCAGTCTAGATTAATTGGATCATAAAGTCAAGAGTACTATTAGGGTAAGTATTGATATAAACATTAATATATAATTGAATTCTCTTTAGATCAATTGTCTTATCGTTGATTTCCTTGGTTATTGCCTAGGTTTTGGTTTTATTTTATATTTTATTATTTAAAAACGCAAAAATATTATTTTTATTAATTATCCTTACGTAAGGTAAGTGTTACATTTTGTAATCCAAATAGGTACTTACTGGGATGTGGCCCTTACTTGCCATTATATTGCTTATCAATAATAGGTGCACTTGCCAAGTTAGCGAGTGATAGATTTGTAATACAAAAAAAATTCATAAGCATATATATTATGAACTTTCCAACTCTTCAAGGAAGCATTCCATATATTTATAGTCACCAATCTTGAAGCTTAAAAGAAAGGGGAGATATTAGGATTTTCATAGCTTTATTTTGGGTGGGGCTTTATTAGCCAGAAGAAAATATTTATATATTGTTAGTGGGATTTTTTGGTTTTGAGTGTGAAGAACTTGACTAAAATATTTTAATATTTTTAATAATTATAAAGTAATAAGATGATATTTTAATAATTAAAATAATTGTAAAGTCGAGAAATTAATTTAAAATTAAATTTGAATGTTCAGAAAAGCCATACCATCATCCTTATGGCTCAAGTTGCTAAGTTGGGAAACCATGTAAGACAAATTAACAGTCCAACAACAAAGATCTAACATAAATCTAATGGAATTAAATTTTTTAGTGCAAATATTAACATTTTATAAACGTTAAATTGCAAATGGTGCAAAAAATAAAGGTAGTGGCTAATTTAATGTACCATCCCATGATTAGGGTTAAAACTCTAGGATGTTTTACAGATAAGAATTTATTGACACTTTAGAAATGCATTTCATCCAGTATATGGCATACACATACACGTGAATAATGTTGTCATTCATAAAATAATTGTACATGCATTCATTGACATTTTTCTGGGTATAAGTGAATTTTTAATGTGATTAAAGTGCGAATTTTGGATAATTAATTTGGTGTGTGTTAAAATAATGATAATAGTTATTATTTCAAAATTTCTGGTGAATTATGGATTAATTGTCTTGGATAATTAAATTGGTGTGTATTAAAATAAATTCCGCAGAGACATTTAGGATAGTTAAAAAAGCTATTGAAATTTTGAGGTAATTTAGATTAAGAAAACTAAAGAAATTAAGAGAGAAATTATGGAGTGACAAATGGACCTATTCGTGTGTGACATGTGGACCAATAGATAAGTGACAAGTGGTAGCCTTACATTGATGAAAAATGGGCTACATGCAAGAGTGACATATGGCATTGTGTGATGAAGCCACCTAAGTTATGTTTGAGTAAGAAATTTTCTTCATCTCTTTTCTTTAGTCTCCACCAAAAGCACCATCTCCTTTCTTCTTTTCACCATCATTGAAAACATTGCCCATTTTCATCTATTGGATTTTGGATAATGACAAAATTTAATATTAAGGGAATTTCTATAGTATTAATCGATAATTACAATGTACAGAGACACCCTTTTAATAGGGATTACAAACGTATGAACTCCTATTATTTAGGAGACAGTTACGGAAATAAACAAGGAAGGAAAATATTCCCAAATCACTGTAATCTCTATTCTAACACTCCCCCTCAAGTTGGGTCGTAGGAGCACTAACACCCAACTTGCCAAGGGTCTCATGAAATACTCGCCCAGTCACAACTTTAGTCAGAATATCAGCTAGCTGGTCTTCCGAGCGAACATATGATAATGCAATGATTTCCTCCTCCAACTTTTCCTTGATAAAATGCCGGTCCACCTTAATGTGCTTTGTCCGGTCATGCTGAACTAGATTCTCTGATATACTCACCGCTACCTTATTGTCACATAATAACGGGCACGCCTGATGGGGTGGAAACCCTAATTCTGACAATAATTTCCTAATCCACAAAATCTCAGCTAATCCTCTAGCCACTCCTCTGAACTCTGCTTCGGTACTGGATAAGGCAACCACCTTCTATTTTTTACTCTTCCAAGTAACCAGATTACCCCCAACCAAAGTAAATTACCCAAAAGTAGATCTTCTATCGACAGGATTCCCAGCCCAATCGGTATCTGTGTATCCCTGCACCCGTAGATGACCATTCTTCTTGAACAATATACCCTCGCCCAGGTGAGCCCTTCAAATACCTGACAATCCTCAAGGTTGCATCCATGTGATCCCTTTGCGGCTTGTGCATGAACTGACTCACAACTCCTACAACATATGCCACGTCCGGCCTTGGGTGTGATAAGTATATGAGTTTGCCCACCAGATGTTGATATCTCTCTCGATCCACCAATTCTACTCCATCTTCAATCTTCAGACTATGATTCACAGCAATCGGCATCTCAGCTGGCTTACAATCAACCATACCTGTCTCAACTAGTAGATCCAGAATATACTTCCGTTGAGATATATAGATTCCTCACTTCGTCCTCAAGACTTCAATTCCAAAGAAGTACCTCAAGCCCCTTAAATCTTTCATCTCAAATTCCTTAAATAGATTCATCTGAAGCCTTACTATCTCTTCTAAATCATTCCCGATAATCACCATATCATCTACATAAATAATCAAACATGTTATCAATCCTCCCCTCTTTTTCATAAAGAGTGTATGATCTGAGTTACTCTGCTGGCATCCATATCTCTTTATAGCCATAGTAAACCTCCCAAACCATGCCCTTGGGGATTGTTTTAATCCATATAGAGCCTTCTTCAACCTACATACCTCACCCTATCGAAAGCCACTGGAGAAACCAGGTGGTGACTCTATGTAAACCTCTTCTTTTAGGTCACCATGCAGGAATACATTCTTGACATCATATTGATGAAGCGACCAATCTAGATTTGCTGCAATAGAAAACAATACTCTAATTGTGTCAATTTTTGCAACTGGAGAAAACATTTCTGTATAATCTACTCCATATGTCTGAGTGTATCCCTTAGCAACCAATCTTGCCTTATATCTCTCTACTGTCCCATCTGCCTTGTGCTTTATTGTGAAGACCCACCGACATCTAACAGTCCTCTTTCCAGCAGGAAGCACACATTTCTCCCATGTCCCATTCTTCTCCACCTTCATAGCTTTGTAACATTCCTCTTTCTGTATCACCTCATCTACATTTCTGGGAATATGCTCAGTATACAGTGTGGTATGAAACACCCTAGTAGTCTCCGAAAGACTCCCCCTTACTAGGTTTGCCACTAGGTATTTGGACGAACCTGGTTCATGTTCAGCTATGTATCTCTTTGGAGGTACTCCCCTTGTACTCCTTGGATGAAGAACATATCTTTCTGGTTGCGTAGGTATTTCTGGCATATACTCTATATTTTTATGATTAGAAGGATGCATAGCAGAAGCAGCATCAGGAATATCAGAACCACTTACCTCCAGGATATCCGACGAAGGAGTTCGGGAAGTGTTATTTGGCTCAGCCGGTTGCCCTTAATTTTCAGAGGCATGCTCAACGGACCTGTCAGCTTGTATGTTGGACACAGTTGTAGGAAGAGTTGGAGTGAGCATCCAATTCAGTGGTTTCGACCTACTAGAACTCTCCCCCTAAACACTGACTTGGGTGTAATTAGAGGTGTAATAATATTCAGTCCCCAAGAAATTACAATCTATAGTGGTATATATGCGACAGGTGATGGGATTATAACAGCGGTAGCCTTTTTAGTTAACCCCGTATCCAACAAAGATGTATTTAACTGCACAAGGATCAAATTTTGTCTGCTTTGCCTTTGGGATATGTACAAAGACAGAACAACCGAAGATACGAGGGGGGAGTGCCAAGGTTGGGGGCACTCCAGTGTGATCAGCCAAGATCTGAATAGGTGTACGGAGATTAAGGATTTTGGTGGGAAGACGATTGGCGAGATAAGTGGCCGTAGCAACAGCTTCGGGCTAGAAATAGGTAGGAACATGAGATTTAAGCAGTAATGCTCAGGTAATTTCAAGAAGAAAATGATTCTTTTGTTCAGCGACCCTGTTTTATTGAGGGGTATTAGGACATGTAGTTTGGTGGACCAACCCTCGTTCCTAAAAAAACTGACTCATAGTAGTATTAACAAATTCTCCCCATTATCAGACCGAAGTATCTAAATTTGTTTTTGAAACTGGGTTTGAATCATATGGTAGAAATGAAAGAAACTTTTGATGCATATTAGACTTATTTTTCAGAAAATAAACCCAGGTCATCCTAGTGCATTCATCAATACATAAGAGAAAATATTTGAAACCATGTGGCCCAGAGACAGGTGTAAGACCCCACACATCAGAATGTATTAGTGAAAAAATTGTATCAACTCTAGTATTATTGGGTAAAAAAGATTGTCTATGGCTTTTGGCCAAAACACAAGTGTCACACTGAATAAAAGCACTAGAAAATTTCAGAAACAATAATTTTAGATAATCGTGGGAAGAGTGCCTGAGGTGCCGATGCCATAGCCAACTCTGCCTATCAACCGATCCATGAGCCAACATAGCTGATCCTTTCTAAGAAACCTTATCAACGTAGTATAGCCCACCTTGCCCAGTTCTACGCCCAATGATCTCCTTCTTATAGATATCCTACAAAATACAGAAGGTAGGGTACATTAAAACTGTGCAATTGAGTTCCTTAGTTACATGACTAATGAAAAGCAGTTTACACAATAGTGATGGTACAAACAAACAATTAGACAATTTCAAAGTAGGCATCAATTCAACTACTCCAGCCCCTTGAACAGGAGCCAAGTCTCCATTAGCTGTCTGAATATGAGTTTTTCAAGGAACACTAATTTTCACCAAATCAGTCACGTCATAAGTCATAGTGTCTGTTGCACCACAGTCAAACAACCATTTCTGAGACTTATTCTCCTTCGGGCCTTGAGCTATGAAAGCAGAGGGACCCAAATGACAATTTTTAGAAATATAAGGACCTAATTTTTCTTTTCCAGAAACACAGGGGTCATTATACACATTTTCATAATTACAGGGAGCAGAATACTCATCATGCATTTCATGGGGACTTAATTGAACAACTTCAGAATCAGCAGGGTCGATCATATCATTTCCAAAACAACCAGGGCTAAAATATTTAGGGTTTAAAAATGAAGGGCTGGAAGGTAATTTAATTCTTCCAAACCTTATACTTGTTACGCATCCTCTTCTTTCTTCATTTGTGATGGCGGCAGCTCCAGATCTCCCAATTCCCGCCACTGCAAATCCAGCCATCTCCCCATCTCTGCCTACTTTGCTGGTGTTGGTGGCCTCATGGCTGCCCACGGCAGTGGCGACTCTCCCTTTTTCTCGACTGCCTGCCTTCTTCTCGCGATGTTCCCACCAGTCAGGATATCCAACTAAGTGAAAACAATCTCGCTTCAAGTGACCCTTTACTCCACAGCGGTCGCATGTCTTATTCGCCCGTGCCCTATCCTGATTATGTCGGGAGGATGAATTTCTTGGACCTTTGGTGAGTTCTGACCGGTTGAATCTTGTAGCTCCTGTGGGTTCTGTCCAATTCTGTTTCGGCCCTTTTGCAGTAAATCCGATACCTAGTCCCTGTGATGTTGTTTCTCCAGTTGGATCTACCGAGGGATTCAAAATATTCCTCCTAGCGGCTTCCTGGCGAATAGTAGCATAGGCTACTTCCACTGAGGGTAATGGCATATCTTTCAGCAAATCCCGCTTAATTGTGTCAAATTTGGCATCCAATCCTGCAAGGAATTGGAAGAGCCTCTCTTCCTGGCGAATTTTGTTGAAAGTTTCAATGTCCTCTGGTAGCCTCATGGGGTTTGGAAACCAGCGATCGATATCCTTCCAAATACTTTGCGATAGGGCATAATATTGCTCTATAGAGAGGTGTCCCTGTAGCATCCGGTTGGCTTTTGTCATTAGGTCAAAAACCTGTAAACTGTCTTCCCCACTGCGATAAGTTGCTGCAAGACCATCCCAAAGGTCTTTCGCAGTGGGGTACTCAACATATTGTGGAGCCAAATTTGGTTCTATGGCCTGTATAATTGATCCAAATATTTGAAATTTGGTTCTATGGCCTGTATAATTGATCCAAATATTTGCAGGTCCTTCTGCACCCATAGTCGATATGCTGGATCGGTTTTTGGTGGGGGCGGCAGGATCTCCAGTAATATGTTGTAATTTGCCTCTACTGCCAATCATGACCTCCATTAGGCGTGACCATAACGCATAATTTTGATTGTTTAATTTGATGTCAATGGTGATGTTGGGGCTGGTGTCGGTTTCAGGTCGTGGCGGGGCATGTTGTTGAAGCAGTTGAGCAATTTGTTGTGATAAGATGGTGGCTACTTCAGACATTGCTGAAGCCCTGGAGTTTTCTCCTTCACTCATGTTGAAAAACCCAGAAACTGTTACTGCTCTGATACCATGACAAAATTTGATATTTGGGGAATTTCCATAGTATTAATTGATAATTACAATGTACAGAGACACCCTTTTAATAGGGATTACAAATGTATGAACTCCTATTATTTTGGAGACAATTACAGAAATAAACAAGGAAGGTAAATATTCCCAAATCGCTGTAATCTCTATTCTAACAGATAATTTACCAAGGTTACACCTTATGAAGTTTTCTGTCTTTAGAGGTTTTGATTGTGGCTAAATCCCTTGTTCATCTATCAACAAAACCGGCTGTATGCTTCCTAAGTTCTGGAAAAATTTCTGAAGAGAGAGAAAAACTTAGCCAAGTAAGTTTTATTCATGTTTTAATGTCTTTATTAGACAGAAACTTAGTCAAGTAAGTTTTATGCTTGTTTTAATGTCTTTATTGGATGCATGCGTAATTAGAGTACATTTTCATGCTTGAGGATTGCTGCATGCTTAAATGGTGTTGATGCATGTGTGGGTGGTGAAGGAAGAAGCAAATTCGGAGATATGAATAATCAGAAGAAAGTTTGAAGTGACCTGGAGTATGTTATATGCAGTACTTCACTGAACATATGTCTGTATTTAGGATATAACTTGATCTGTGAATATCCAAATTAGATGAAATTTGATTCAGAGTAAACTAGAGACATAGAACTACATTTTTTATGAAGGAATCGAATTTGAAAGCTATCATTAAGAGTCTTGAAATTTGGCTTGAAGTTAAAAATTGTGCTTTGTCGTGGTTTGGGAACAGTCCGTATCATTTTTTGTATAACTTGCAGAATACTGAACGAAAATGCATGAAATTAGCTTCATTATAAACTTAAGCCATATAGGAACAATTTTTCAGAAGCATGTTTTGCCTAAATCGTTCATATTTCTTGTAAAAATGACCATGAAAGATTGACCCGAAGGTCTTTTTGGGAAGAGCTGGAAAGAAGTTGGAATAAAAGGAAATGCACGATGCTGTTTGACTGTTTTGAATATCCTTCATTCTTTTGGCTATAACTTCTTCTTCTGACCTCCAAATGACTTGATTTTTAAACCAAAAAACTCATAACACATTTTTATTTCTCTCCAAAAAAATATATAGCCACTAAAATCATGAGGGAAAGATTTGATTGATGAATTTAGGATGAAAATGAGGAAGTGAACTGGAATATTTTCATTGAACATGCTTCGGTA
>JANZXP010015904.1:0-13769 GCA_027576715.1 Erythroxylum flavicans
CCAAACATATGAATATCTTTACTTTCCATAGATTCATTTTCCGAAGAATCATATTCCAAATTTACTTTACTTTCCCGCCAACCAAACGGGGCCTTTGAATATTTTCTTTCCTAATTGTAGAATTTTTACTTCTAATTAAGTGCTGAAAAAATCCACCTAAATGTCATTCGAGACAAGTTGGTGGGTTCCCTATTTCAATAATCAAACAATCTCTTTATTTCCTACTCTCAATAATTCAATACGAAAGCTATCATTCTTTCATTCCCTTCAAATGAAAAAAAAAAGGATAGAAGAAAAAGTAACAAGGAGCCAATTCGAGAGGGCCCACTCTCCTGCAATTCTAAATATCTCGATACCCTATCATTATAATGTATGTCCTATTAAGTAATATTCTTTAATTGACTATAACAAACTTATTCAACTACTTGCCATCTGTAATTACTGGATCACGCCAACTATCACTCCTTATGCCTCCTGGTATAGGTGAGTCGAATAAGAGGCCTATCAGTACTTGAAGTCACTTTACCCTCAAGGTGGAAGGTTGGAAATTGCGTTCGCATCACATTATAAGCCTCCCAAGTTGCTTCAAATGTTGGCAATCTTTTCCACTTAACTAACACTTCTGTGATATCTATTGAAACTGTGGTCTGCAAAATGTCTTCAGGTTCTACCAGCCACTCTAAATCCGAGCTGAGTTGTGGTAGAAGTGGCTACACTTGTTGGTGGGTGCCAAGGGCCCTCTTTAACTGAGAAATATGGAAAATAGGATGCAGGAATGGTGAAAGAGGAAGATCTAATTTGTAAGCCACTTGTCTAACTCTTTCTAAAATATGGTAAGACCCAAAAAACTTCAGGGATAGTTTTTTGTTCAGTCTTCTAGAGAGGGAACGAATGCAATATAGGTGCAATTTGAGGAAAACAAAGTCTCCAACAGAAAAATGGATGTCTCGCCTATACTTATCCACATCAGATTTCATGCCCGTGAAAGGAGATGTTTTAATTCATCCAAGAGAACATCTCTAGCTTGCAAATGTTTTTCCAAGTCATCAACTTTGGTTGATTGGCCTCCAAACTTGATCAACGATGGTGGATCACGACTGTAGACAACTCGAAAGGGAGTCATCATAGTGGATTCATGATACGTTGTATTGTACCAATATTCAGCCCAAGCCAACCATTGCTTCTATGTTTAAGGATTCTTGTTGGCAAAGTAACGAAGATAAGTTTCTAAGCATCGATTAACCACTTATGTCTGGCCATTGGTTTGAGGGTGATAAGTTGTACTTTGGTGTAGTTTGGTACCTTGTAATCTGAAGACTTCTTTCCAAAAGTGACTCAAGAATACCTTATCACGATCGGAGACCAATGACCTTGGAATACCATGCAACCTAATAATTTCTTTTACAAAAAGTGCTGCAACAGATTTTGTAGTAAATGGATCTACCACCACTAAGATTGCTATAAAGCCATCATATTTGGACAGTCCTTCAAGGAAGTCTAAGGAAAGGTCCTCCCATATCTGATTTGGAATTGGTAAAGGTTGTAACAACTTAGCCAAAGACATCACTGGGTATTGGTTTTGTTGGCAAACTAAACACCTAGCCACATACTTTTTCATAACTTTCATTCACATCCAATAAAACTCCCCTTTCAATCTTTTATAAGTACGTAGAAATCCAACAACATTATTGTGATATTCATAAAACAAACGAGGAATGAGTGTTGATTCTTTAGGAATCACCAACCTTCTTTTATAGTAATATGCCATAAGAAATTGAATAGTTAGGCTATTTTGTAGAACCATCTACAATGTCATTTTTTTTATTTATGCCAACTTAGAGTCCCCATCTACTTCAGAGCTGATATGCTTTTCCTCCAATACCTGTGAGATGACGAGGGCTATCAATAACGGGGTATCTACTGCAGGAATTATGGAAAGAGCATCTGCTGCCCTGTTGTCCCTACCTGTTTTGTATTGTATATCAAAATCATAACCAATAAGCTTAGATACCCACTTTTGGTAATCATAATGCACCAATCTCTGCTCTAAGAGGAATTTTAAACTCCTTTGATCAGTAAAGATCGTGAAGTGTTTACCCAATAAATAATGTCGCCATTTCTGAACAAAAAGCACCCCTGTCATTAGTTCTCTCTCATATATACTCTTCAAACGATTGCGGGCAGATAATGCTTGACTAAAATAAGACACCAGTCTACCTTATTGCATAAGAACAACTCCCACTCTGATCCCCAATATGCCAATCTCCGTAATGAAAGAAAGGTTGAAATTAGGTAAGGCAAGGACTGGAATCGTAGTCATGGCTATTTTTAGGCGTTGAAATGCTTCCTTAGCCGCTACATTCTAGTTAAAAGCATCTTTCTTAGGTTGTTGGGTGAGTGGCCAAGCAATATTTCCATACCCTGCTACAAATTGGCGATAATATCCAGTTAATCCTAGAAATGCTCTGAGCTCCTTTAGATTAGTTGGAGAAGGCCATTCAAGCATCACTTTAACCTTCTCCTTACCAACTTCTACCCTATTTGAAGATATCCAATGGCCTAAGTACTCAACACGTTGCTGGCCAAAGATGCATATTTTTACATTTAGGAACAATTGATTCTCGGATAGTGTTGCGAAGATTGTTTTTAAGTGTTGTTTATGTGGCTTTTCACCATTTTTATACACCAAAATGTCGTCAAAAAATACTAAAACAAAATTTTGGAGATAGGGTTAGAATACCTTATTGATAGACTTAAATATTATCGGTGCATTAGATAATCCAAAGGGCATTACTATGAACTCGTAATGCCCCTTATGAGTTCGAAAGGTGGTCTTAGGTACATCCTCCATCTTCACTCGAATTTAATGATACCCAAATTTAAGATCAAACTTTGAAAATACAGGCACTCCATATAACTCATCTAAAAGCTCATCAATAATTGGAATAGGAAATCTATCCGAAATAATCATCCTGTTTAAGGCGCAGTAATCCATGCAAAACCTCTAACTTCCGTCTTTCTTCTTGACTAGTAACACCGAGCTGGAGAAAGGGCTATTAGATGGTTGAATGATACCCAAAATGCACATTTCTTTAACCAATTGCTTGATTTCGTTCTTCTGAAAATGTGGATATTGGTAGGGTTGCACACTGACAGGTGATGTCCTCGACTATAGTCAAATGGCATGATCCACCTCTCTCTTCTATGGTAGCCCCATCTTTTCAATGAATACCCCTAAAAATTTTTGTTTTAATGCTCCAATCCACCCCAATACCTTGTCAGGGCTAAAAGAATCTGTAGAATCTAAAGCCAGGTTACACAATTCAATTCAATCATTACTCTATTTCCTTCTCGCTGAATTTCTTTTGCGGTGAACTTCAATGAAACAACCAATTTATTAAGTGTTGGATCTCCCTTCAGCAGCACCGTGGCATGACCCACCTTGAATCTCACCAAATGACTTAACCATAGTACCTTCGTCCATCCTAAGGTGCCCAACCAAGTCATTCCTAGTACCATATCTAGGTTACCAAAGGACATTGGAAGGAAATCTTTAATCACTTCTAGATTCTGGATCTTTATCCTTAATCGTTGACAAATTCCCTTGCTCTTTACTGAAACTCTAGTCCCTATAGTAGCGCCAAAGCTATAATCGATTTCTAAGGGACATTTCAGCTCCTTCACCAAATCCACCGATAAAAAATTATGGGTTGCCCCACAATTATCATCACTAGAATTTCTCTCTCCCTAATTTTTCCTTTTAATTTTATGGTACCAAGAGTGGGAAGACCGAAAATAAAGTTCAAGGAGAGTTTACTATTGTCAGTAGCATGTACCTTAACTGGAACTTCTGCTTCAATGGTCTCCTTGATCTCTTATTCATCACTAGTCATATTTTCACGAGCATCCTTATCATGTTTGTGAATCAACAAAATTTACAACTCTCGCTTACACACATGCCCAGGTCTGAATTTCTCGTTACAATAGAAGCAGAGGCCCTTTGTCCTCCTTGTCTCCATCTCTGCTGTAAGTCACAACCTTCGCCTGGGCATGTCCCTCACTAGTCTTGTTGAATCTCGAGTTTAGGGTAAGATTAGGTTCCATAACTCGTTGCTTGTGAATTGCTTGAGTCAACCCATCTCCCATTAGAGCCCTTCTCCCTTAGTCCACCACCATTATATCCATTTTTAGCTTCATTTTGGTCATTGGGTTTGTTCCACAAGCCAAATGAATTTCCCGTCATTTGTTTCAAGGCTAGGTTCTTCTCCTCCAGCCTTTAGGTTGTAAGCATCATTTGTCGGAGCCCAATAGGAATCAACACCCTAATTTTGACTCTAATATTAGGTCTCAACCCCTTAATAAACGTACTCTCCATCACTTCGATAGATAAATCTGGCAATGCCGCTGATAACCCCTCAAACTTCCGGTGATAATCTGCAAAGGATTCATCTTGCTAAATGTCAAGAAATTGCTCACACAAGCTTCCCTTTTGTGATTAACCAAAACGATTAAGTAGTTATTGTTTAAATTCAAACCAACTCCAAAAGGGATGATGTACATCCGTCCACCGATACAATGCCAGGGTGTGCCCCTCAAAACATACAATTGCCGCCATAAGCTTTTCGACGTCACCTAAATGGTTCATTTCGAAATACTGTTTTGCTTGAAAGATCCAACCATCTGGGTTGTCTCCCCCAAATATTTATAACTCTAAACGTCAACTTCCCTTCTATAAGTCTTCCACATTACCTAATTCATCAAATGAGACTGAGCTTCCAGGCCTTACTTCCCCTTCAATTGGTCGCCTCCTTTCTCCTAAAGTATTAATTACTCTTGTCATTGAAACTCTTTTTTCTACTATCTCTTTTCCTTTTTCTCTCTCTCTCGTCCCCACTTCTCCATGAGGTCAGCAATTCGTGCCAGGTTCTGCTCCATCCCTTCCACCTTCTTTTCCAACCCAGGGAACCTAACATTACTCTCCTTTAATTCGACAGTTGCCCTTTCCATCTCTTTCTCTAATACCTCCAGTCTTCCCTCGACCTTCTTGGATGGCATTTTTTTTATTCGACTCTGATACCAAGTTATTGGGTTTCTCGATTTCAATAAACAAACAATCTCTCTATTTCTTACTCTCAACAGTTCAATACGCAAGCTATCTTTCTTTCATTACCTTCAAGAGTAGCGTTTTCCATAATCAAATGAAAAAAATGGCAAAAGAAAAAAAAAGGAGCCAATTCGAGAGGGCCCACTCTCTTACAATTCCAAATATCTCGATACCTCATCATTGCAACATATGTCCTATTAAGTAACATTCTCTAACTGACTATAACAAACTTATTCAGTTGCTTGTCATCTGTAATTACTAGATCACGCCAACTGTCACTCTCTCTCGTGCCTCTCGATATAGGTGAGTGGAATGGGAGGCCTATGACAAATCAAACCCATAATTTCTTTAAATTAAAAAAGAAAATCTTATGTACCAATTAAACTGTTATTTGAGAGTCATAACTGTTATTTTTGTATCATACAAAATCTTATAAATGGACAAACTTTTGGGCTCATACCTTAATACAATGTCATATTTTCTACATATTCATTCCTAAAAACACAAAAATCCCTTTTTTAAAATATTATTTTATTGAGCAAAATTCCAAATTGCCTTTATTGTAATGTTATGCTCAAGTACCTCCATGGATAGGTAAGTTATATAACTAATCCTCTGAATTTCATAATATAATTTTTTTTATAGTTTTAAATTGATTTCAAAGATTTAAAATTAATTCAGTCTTAATTTCTTAAAAATCACAAATATTAGCAAAGACAAAAGAATTACCATGATCTGATCAACACAACCTCCAAATTATATTATTTAGTTTCTAAAACTCAAGATCTTCTATTAGAGAACTGTCTGTTTACCCAAATATTTTAGTCTCAAATATAGAACAGGTTCACAATTCTTGCCCTAGTTTGATCAAGTAAAGTACACTTCTAAAGGTGACTTGACGACTTTTAAATTGGTATTAAGTTATGATGTCTTTGCTATTGAAGAAGGAAAAAATAGGAATTCATTCGAGACCAATAACAGAGTTCCCAAAGGTTTTTCCATAACATGTTTTAGTGGACGTGATACGAGCACTGACCCAAACGATTAGTTCCTTACTCATCAAGGTTCAAATAACTTGTTTCTATTACACTGTTCCTATTTTGTTCCATGAACATCTATTCATCTATTTTTTGTGGGTCCCATTTAATGGATGGATAAATTTTAATGAAACAGGATAGGAACAAATTAATGAGAACAAGTGATATGTTCCACACTCGTAGGCACTTTTTAATTGGACTCACCAATCTAAAACTCTTGTAATCAAGATGAGATAATACTTAAAGTGGAGGTCATTAAATGGGAACAGAGTGGCACATGCTTAGTGGAATAGGTGATCTTTTCCCCTTGAAGTGAACTACCAATATTAATACCTCTCGCAGTTTTCCTTTTTGAGTTTTGTAGTACCACTTTATCCTTTTAAGCTATTAGATACTCTGTGCCAACTCTGTCCTTATCCTTATAATTGGCGCAGAGGATTTGGCACAGAGTATCTCATCCGAGCTGCTCAAAGTTTGCTAGACCTCAAGCTTATTCCTATTGTATTTGGATACGTTCATCCTTGGTTGTAACCTCCTTTTCTTTATCTACTTAATTTTATTTAGCTTACAAAAAAAAATTGTAAGATGTTGTTATTAGAAGATGCCTGCTCTATTGGCTGCTTTAGATATTATTAATTTTGCATATTACTATATTCATAGTGGTTGCACGATATTTGCCTTTCTTTAGAAACGATTGCATGATCAATTATGAGATACATATCACCTTTTATTATGTAATAATTAATTTGTCAAAAATTTATATTTATTAAATATTAATAATATATTTATTATATTACTATCATAATAAATGAAATTTTTATTATCATATTAATAATATATTTTTTATTTTTATATGACAGTAAATTACGTTTTTATTGAAATTTTATTTATTATCTAAAAATAATAATAAGCAATATTTTAAAAATCAAACCGGAAGTTAAATCGGTAAGATAAGAGGTTTAAGATTTAAAAGGTTCAACTGATATTAGAATGCCATGAAATCAGTTAAAGATTGAATAAAATTAAAGAATTTGAAATATTATTGAAGGAGATTGTCCTTATATATCGAAAAATTTGAAATTTAATTAAAAAAGAGATTGTTAAATGAAAATCAATTAATTTATTTTAACTTATAAAAGTGATTAATTTACAAAAATTAACTAATTAATTAATATATTGATCAATTTTTAACAACAAAGTTATTAAAGTAAAGCTAACTAAAAAATTAAAAACCAAGCAGAAAGTTGACCAGTTCAAGATTTTCATGGTTGAATTGACTAAATTTATTTGATTTCTTAATTATTGCTAATAAATAAGATGCTTAATTTCTTATATTTTATTATCTAAAAATACTAGTAAGTAAGTGCTTAGTTTTGTTTCTTATCGTTCTACTAAACCCAATAGCAATATTGATTAATTTTCTTGTTACGTTAGACTCAATGCAAGTACTAAATTATCTTTTCTTCTCCTATCAATTCTGCATAGACATCTAGAACTCCATTCAATCCCTTTATCCCTTGAATGGCCTTGGACAAAACTTCTAGGATATATTTAATAGTCTAGCCAACTCTATAACTCCAACCCATGTAGGGAATAAAGTCTGCTTTATTATTACATTAGGATGCTCAATGTTTGCTACTTGGAATGAAATAGGATCTTCAAGAACACTGAAAGAGCCAGAAAAGGCATTGAATCTAAACACATTGCTTGGATCAGAGAGCAAAGTCTTAGCTCACACATATCACAACAAATGCAGTAGATATTTTTCAAGAGTATGGAGACTAGCTAAAGACTAATGGGAAGCTATGCATGAACACAGAAAAGACGTAACCTAAGTTTTTAATTCCTGGTCTAAGGATATGGTCTTAACATGTTTATAGTTTTATATAAAATAACTTTCGTATTGCAAGTATATAAGTCGTAAGTTGAAGTATAAAAGATATCGTTCTCATGAGGATTAGATTAGTCACCTAACAACTTGAATACACTTTATCTACGGTAATAAAAGACATAATTAATTGAAGTAAAATAAATTAAATGAGATTGAAATAAAATAATAAAACTAAACAATTGGATAAGTGAAACTAGCAATAAAAATGAAGTTAATCAATAATTCTATCATTGTTTTGTCTTCCCTTTATCTTGTTTATTCAATTATGCTTGATCTTAGATATCCTAAAGTTTTGTTTACCCTCTCTCTCGATCAAGTCTAGTAATCCCAATTGAAATAGATAACAATATAATTGCAACCTCTCGATTCACAAAACTACTCCTAACTACTCAATTATATTCTAAGTAATCCTAAGGACAATTAACTCATAATTAAAATCTCTTTTCAATTGTTTGTTAATATGATATTTTTAGGTCTATTAAAGTACCAACTCTTGATGCACAACTCAACACATATAACTTTGATTCAATCTCTCGATTTCTTATCAAGTATAAGCATAACAAATACCACAAATTGATACTATATTAAATTAAACAAGAATAAAGTTAAACAAAACAATTCAAGAATAATCCCTAATATAGATTTAGAAATCCATAACCATGTTCAAGATCCCACTAATCAAAATTAACATCAAAGACAATGAAATATAAGAAAAGAAAAGAAAGAAAACAACTTTAGGTTATGATCTAGAAATTATGGAAATTGGAGTTAATCTTGATGTCTTCACTTTGATATCTTTGTTTATGATGTGTAGCTCCTTTTTAGTATTTTTATTTGCCTTTAATACTTCTCGAGGCTTCTAAGGTTCTTTATAGGATTTCCCCACTTGTTTTGGTTCAAAAAAATCCGAAAATGTCAAGATTACAAAATTTCAACCAATTAAACACTATAAGAAATTGTAATTTTAGTGCAAGCAAAAGTTGTCACTAAAAGCAGCAATATTGATCACTATTATTAATATTGTCTGATTTTTAAAGTCATTACCTCTCGTTACAAATATCTCCATCACTAATAAAATAGTGACTAATTTAGAAAAATGGTCACAATTATGCAACACTTTTGAGACAAAAATATTGACACTAAAAACCATAGAATGTATGACAAAACTATATGGTCATAGTAACTTTACATATTTATGACAAGTTTGTCTACATAAATAATATAAAATAGTGACGAATAAAGTCATAACATTACTTTATTTTATTGTGACAATAACATCGTCACTAAAATAATTGAAAATAGTGACAAAATATTTGTCACTTATGTTTGTTTTATCAGTGTCCATTAGTTCTTGGTCACTAATACTTCTTCGTCACAAGTATAAAAGTTATATGCTACAATAATATTGTCACTAAATAAAAGATTACATGTTACAATAAATTTATCACTAATGTGTTCGTGTTTGTGAAAAATGATATTATTAAATTTAACAATTCAATTGCTTAATCGATAAATTTTTTGCATTGGTAGCCATAAAATATAATTTGTCACAAATGATATAGAGTTTTAGTGCCAAGATATTGTCACACAAGCAAATAAAAATTATTAGTATACATAAAAATATATAAAAATCACCAAAATGTACAAAATTCTAATTTTGAATATATAAAATTGAAAATTTTAATATCTAAGATAATTATATTTATTACAATTATCTCAAATTATTACGTACTAATTTAAGCTAAAACTCTCCACGATAAATTTTCATGACTATTCTTCCAGATAAAGTTCACCATTGATTTATTTCCTAAAAAATAAATAAATAATAGAATCAATTAATTAGTTTATAAAATATTAAGCTATAAATTTAGTACCAACATTTTATAATAATATAATGATAATGATAAGAAGTAATACTAACTATTCTAGATTTTATAAATTTATAAACTCACATGACTAGTTAGGGTATTCGATATTGTGGCACTTGATGATTCTCCAGTTGAGGCAGAAATATTGAGTAACAAACTAATAATTACTCCAGTATTTGCCAAATGTATAAAAACAATTGAAATTTGTTTGATTTCTGTGGCTTGCTTCTCAATAGCTGCATCTTGAACTTGAATATTCTCATTTTAAACTTCAATCTTTTCATTTTGTATTTATTGTGATTTCAATAAGTCTTAAAACTTCATCATCTAAATCACTAGTCCATTTCTTTCTAGCCTTAGCTTTAGATAGAATTTGACTTTTTTCTCGAGACTTAGTTTTTATCCTATTAACACCCAAACTATATGAATAGCTTGACTTTCTTTCTAAGAAAAGACTGAAATACTCAACGAGTGGTAAAAGTGCAGATGAAATCTTTTCTTTATTTTTCTTTCCCTCTTCTTAAAGCTTATTCTGCATTTTTAAATAGAATTTGAAAATTTAGTAAAGTAATTGTAATTTTTTTTAAAAATCTAATTTAACGATAACTTTCATACCATTATTTCTTCTCCGTTTGGAACGGACTAAGTTCTGTTTGGCTTTTGCTGCAATACTTTAACATCTTGAGATCATCATTCCCAGCAGAAATGGAAGCAACAATTGTAAATAAAACAATACATAAGTTACAGAATCATAGGTAGGGAATAATACATAAGAAGATACAAATTTTCACAAAAAATAAAATAACTTTGATGTCATCACAACCTTTTACAGGCTTAGCCTTCTTCTTTAGTTCCTCCACTAAATGTTGTACAGTTTTGTCAATGTCTTTTTTTATTGCAACTGGGTTTGCACCAGGCGTAACATTAAAGAATCCCAATTTGATTATTTCTCTTGCAAGGACTGATGCAATTGTTGTTCTGTCACTAGTAGAGTCAGTAGTTTTGCTGGCAACCTGCAATATATATATGCAGAACCAAGCAACATACATATGCATAACCAATTATTACACCTACTGGTATGGGTGTCATAAACCAAACTGTAAATTAATAGGGACCAAGGAAATATTAGTAAGCCTACCTCTCTTAATAAGAGCAGCCCCAACATTCAGCATTCACCGTGGGATCAGCCAGCACAATAGCTCGAGCAATTGTTACCCCGTCATTGACTACCTTAGGACTCCCAAATTCACTTAAAACAAGATTTCTCCCTGCAAATAAAGAAAATATTCCTCAGTCACCAGGATCTTTTCTCCCGTTTAAAATGGTTGTGAAAAAGGCTACACTAAGAAAACAACGAAAAGAACAATTTGGAAGCCAACTTTCATAACTTATCAGACATGATAAATATCAAAGAAAAGAAAGCATATGGCATATATGTTTCAACACAAGGATAAAATTAGTAGTTAATACCCTAGGACCAAGAGTACAGCTAACAACATCAGCAAGCTTATCAATGCCAGACTGGAGTGCCGTACTCGAGTTCTAGTCGAAAGCAATTTCCTTTGCATTAGCTCTAACCACGAATTTTCTTCCATAATTCACTATTTGATTCACTCTCGTTCTCGGACCCACTGTCGGTACAATAATGTCACAAATGAATAAAGAAAGGCGTATAAATCAAAATTCCACAAAATAATTGAGAATACCCATTAATCTTAAATAATAGCTCATTTCGTCTTACTCCTACAAACTAATATCAAGCAAAGAATCTTCCAAGACGACAAGCATAGTGATGATGTGTGAAAGTAGACGTTGGTTTCCTAATTTTTAAAGAGATAAGTTTTCTGTTTATCTTGTTGCAGATTTTTTGGAACTATTAAACCATGTTTCCATTAGTTGCTTACTTTTCTCAATCTCTTGTTATTTTAATCTTATTTAAAGCTTCTCATTAGATGAATAAAATTTAACGAGTTTCCAATCAATTATACTCTGTATTACAGTCTCATATACTCAATTGCTTTATTCTATTCTACATTTGGTATCAGAGCGTGGTTTTGAAACTATGAGTGAAACACTTGAGTGTGAGTGAAACAGGTGAGGAAGAGTTATGGCTTCAGAAAATTTTGTGTAATTTTCCATTCCTAAATTTGATGGTCACTGTGACCATTGGAGTATGCTAATGGAGAATTTTTTGATATCAAAAGAATATTGGTAGGTGGTCTCAAAAGGAGTGCCATCACTAGCAGGTGGCACAACAGATGCATAAAAACTGCACATAAAGAAATGAAGCTTAAGGATTTAAGGGCCAAAAACTTCCTGTTCCAGGCCATTGATCGAGCCATATTGGAGACCACATTGTCCAAGGAGACGTCTAAGGACATATGGACTCCATGAAGAAGAAATTTAAAGGCTCTTCAAAGACCAAAAGGTAACAGCTGCAGGCTCTCAGAATAGAAT
The DNA here is from genome assembly GCA_027576715.1 of Erythroxylum flavicans. NCBI lineage: Eukaryota > Viridiplantae > Streptophyta > Magnoliopsida > Malpighiales > Erythroxylaceae > Erythroxylum > Erythroxylum flavicans. Next base: position 12,358 of record JANZXP010015904.1, read on the forward strand.
TTGAAGTTTTAAAGATGAAGCATGGGGAGACAGTGACAAAGTATATTTTGAGGGTGATGATGATCATGAACAAAATGAGAATTTACAGTGACAAGTTTAAAGATATCATCATAGTTGAAAAGATTTCATATCATTGACGACAAAATATAATTTGGTTGTGTGTGCCATTGAAGAGTCTCATGATATTAACGAATTATCTTTGGACGAATTGCAGAGTTCTCTGTTAATTCATGAAAGAAAATTGTTGCAGTAGCAACAAGAGCCTGAAGAACAAGCTTTGCAAGCTTACAGAGCAAAGGGAAAAGGTCAGAGGCACTCCAAATTTGGTCAACATGCAGATCAAAAAAAGTGGAAAGGGGAAGGAGGTTCGTTATGGAAAAATAAAGTGCACATAAAGTGATTTAGGTGCCAACAATTTGGTCACTACAAGTCATAATGTAGGTCCAATCTATCAATATGCAAAAGTGACAACTCAAACTATGCAGAACAAGAGGATGAGATTTCTTTGCTGATGGCGTATTAGACAAAAGAAAAAGCAGCAAAGAATCCTTCTCCAAGTTGGACGAAGAATTTAGAGACACAGTGAAGTTTGGAGATGATTCAACATTGCTAGTCATAAGTATAGGTCAAATTATGGAGAAAGGATATGAAATTTCACTGAAAGATGGTATAACAAGATTTTTGATACTAACCAGAATCTGTTGGCAAAAGTCACTATGACTAGTAATAGAATGCTCCTTCTCAATATTGAAACCATGGAGGAATCATGCTTCCCAGCTCATTTGAAGGAAGCAGCCTGGCTTTGGAATTTCAGGTATGCTCACTCGAATTTTGAAGGTTTAAAAACATTGTAGAAAAGACAAATGGTGCACGGACTTCCATTCTTTCAAAATCCTTCAAAAGCATATGAAGAGTGTGCAGCTGGAAAACAGACCCGAGATTCATTCCCAAAAGGCTAGACTTAAAGAGCTAAGGGGCTACTTGATATAGTCTACTCAGACATATATGGTCCAATTAATCCTATTTCTAATGGTGGTAAAAGATATTTTCTTACATTTATTGATGATTTCAGTAGAAAAACATTGATTTATTTCATTAGTGAGAAATTAAAAGCATTTATGTTATTTAAAAAGTTTAAGGCTCTTGTGGAGAATGAATTAAGAACAATCAAAGTGCTATCTACAAATAGGGGTGGTGAATATCATTCATAAGATTTTTCACACTTTTGTGAATTATATGGTGTCAAAAGACAGAAGTGTTGGAGTTATGTAAATATAGTGCCCTGGAAAGCAAGTGTATTTATATGTACCTTAATCTTCTTCAGTTACAATTTTATAATGGAAATATTTATTATTAATAAAATAAAAGAGTTTGGTTTTAATGAGCATTATATATCTAGTCATAAGGTACCA
>JANZXP010015943.1:0-13767 GCA_027576715.1 Erythroxylum flavicans
CCCCCCCCCCCCCCCCCCCCCCCCCCCCCCCCCCACGAATCTTTGGCTATTCTGATCTATGCGAAATGGCTAATGTTTAGGAATAGTTATTCCGCGGGTTTTTTGCAAACTAAGCAAAGGAATAGGTAATAAGTAAGAATAGGAGGGTAATAGAATTCCTATTGCACTTTATTTTTAGTTTAATATGTGAGTTAAGTTGCAATAAGTTTGTTACCATACTCCTTGATTCCTTCATATTCCTTCATCTTTTTTTTGAAAATTAAAGGTAATATATTACTAATACTGTTAACTGATGTACAATCCTATTTCAAGGATAATTACAAAAAACTACAATCACATAATAGGATAATTACAAAAAACTACAATCACATCTCACCAACTAATAGCAAACCTCCAATAACAACATTAAACCCATCTAAATTAACCACTTTACTCTAAGTTCCTGTATAATGGCTTCTTGCATCCCTTTGGCTATGATTACTTCCCTAATCAAATTAACAACATTAGCAGTGAGCTCATACTTTGGTTGTTTCACTTCCTTATATAAACGGCGATTTCGCTCCCTCGAAATGTGATATACCACCATCTGAAACGATGTCCGAATGAGAAGTCTATCACACATACCAGGTCTGGAATACCACATAACATCATTCAAAATCTCATTCTAATCATAAGAAACAAAAGGGACTCCTATCATATGCAAAATTCCGCTCCACACCACTTTGGTATAAGCACATTGAAAAAATATTCCTTCACCTGTTGCATCTTAAATTCTCTATTAAGATTCAAAACTTGCATCAACCTTGATTGATCACTGCCTAAGTACCCATTTTTCAGCAAATCCCATATGTACAGATAGCTAAAAAAGCTCAGTCTGGTTTGATTTAATATGGATTGATCAGATTAAAAATTTAACATATACAGTAGTTTTGACTGCAGATGTTCTCATCTTCTCTAGCATCTATAGAATTTTTCTGTTGGATCTGTCTTCTCATTTGACATTACTGTCACGGGAGCAAGTGTCTGCATAGCTCTTAGTGTGGCCGTGGCATGTCTTTCCACAGATTGATCCTGTATCAATGTCTTCAACCTCATCAAACCTCTCAACGCCCGCAATGCTCTTTCTTGCCTGGGAGTAAGATCAAGAGTCTATTTCGTAAAACGTAGTAAAAAAATTGTAAAAAGTTGATATGGTTATATTTCAACCAGTGTTCCTCAATATCCTAGTCTACATCTTATAATATCTTACTCCTTCCTTTGACTTTTCGGAGTAGCATGCAACAGTTGTGAGCCGAACAACCTCAGCAGCGGCGGTGGCAAATCTCAATCGAGCCGAACAACCTCAGCTACTAGTGTTTTGCTTTTCTTCACATATCACACCTTTGAAACTCTTACATCTATATATGTAAGAATAAACAGCTGTTATACTCGGGTCACAGGAATGACAAAGTAAAATAAAAAATATCTATAACTCACCTTGGATACTCCTACAGTTGGAAAGTCAAACAGATAGGTACTTTCAAAGAAAAATTTGCGGGAACCACCGAATGGTGTTTGTTTGTTTTTCTTCACATATCACATATTTGAAACTCTTACATCTAGATATGTAAGACTAATCAGCTTTTATACTCAATCACAAGAATGATAAAGTAAAATAAAAAATATGTATAACTCACCTTGGATACTCCTACAGTCGGAAAGACAAATTCATCCTCTTCTTTTTGATTCCGCTGTTCAACCCAAAAAGAAAGCTTTATTACTTCAAGTCAATGGATTGTCTTCAATAATGCATATAAGCTTATGGATTACCATTTTCTATTATTAGATAGCTTCCACTCTCTTCCATCAACATAATGGCTTCTTCTTCTTATTCTTCTTCTTTGGCCTCTCACCCATTGAAGTACGATGTCTTCTTGAATTTCAGGGGTGAAGACACTCCTTGCAATTTCACCAGCCATCTCTATGCTGCTTTCCGCCAAAAGGATCTTCAAACCTTCTTTGACGAAGATGATCTCAAAAGAGGAGAAGCAATTGCTCAGTCACTTCCTCAAGCAATCCAAAATTCCACTGTTTCTGTCCTTGTTTTCTCAAAAGACTATGCATCTTCCAGTTGGTGTCTTGATGAGCTTGTAGAGATCATCGAGTGTCAGCGTTCCAATAGACAAATTGTCATACCAGTCTTTTACAAGGTAGATCCATCTCATTTCAGGAAACAATCTCATAATGTTGGAGCAGCTTTTGTTAAACACGAGCAAAATCCCAAGAACGCACACAAGATTCTAAGGTGGAGGTATGCCTTGACCACAGCTGCTAATCTATGTGGGTTTAATTCTAAAGAATTCAGGTATGTTTTGGATTGTATGGTCATTCCAAGTAAAGGGTTCTTTTGCTTTTCATCCATTTATTTTGTGTTTCATAATTTACAGGAATGATCATATCCTTATTAACAAAATTGTTGAAGACATTTTCGAAAAACTAAATCATTCGATGGCATATGATGATTTTGAGCACTTGGTTGGAATGGACTCGCGCATTGAGGAAATAAAAGAAATATTTAGTATTAACTCTTTGGAGGTCCGTATTTTAGGAATTTGGGGCATGGGCGGTGTTGGTAAAACTACTATGGCTGAAGTAATATATCATAAAATGTCCTATCAATTCCAAGGTTGTTGCTTTATGCACAACGTGAGACAAAATTCAGAAGATAGTGGCATCGAGAAGTTACAGGAAGAACTTGTTTCAAAAGCATTAGGTGAAGAAAATCCAATAAAAAATATGTTCAGTGATGGAGTTAGACCATTTCTTAAAAGAATACTTGGTCGCAAGAAGATGTTAATTGTTCTTGACGATATGAATGATCCACTACAATTAGAATCTTTGATTGGAGATCCATGTTGGTTCAGTTCAGGAAGCATAATTCTCATTACTAGTAGAGATAAGCAAGTATTTAGAGAGAGGGCTGATTTTATATATGAAGTTAAACCATTAAATCATGTTGAAGCCCTCCAACTTTTCAGTAGGAGTGCCTTCAAGCAAAAATATCCAAGAGATGACTATTTGTCTTTGTCAAACTCGATTGTGGAATATGCACAAGGCAATCCTTTGGCTTTGAAGGTTTTAGGTTCTGCGTTGGTTGGGAAAAAGCAAAATGAGTGGAGAAGTGCATTGAATCAGTTGTCAAAAGTTCCAAATAAGGATATCCAAAAAGTGCTACGAATTAGTTACAATGGCTTAAATAGAGTGGAGAAGGATATCTTTCTTGACATTGCATGTTTCTTCAAATATGATAGCACATATGTTATGAAGAAAGTTCTTAAAAGTTATGGTTTTGATGCGGATATTATAATTAGTGTTCTTGAAGACAAATGCCTTGTAGATGCTTCTAAAGGCATGTTAGACATGCATGATTTGTTGCAAGAAATGGGAAAGGAAATTGTTCGCCAAGAAGCTAAATATCCGAATCAATATAGTAGATTATGGGATCCTAAAGATATTTATGAAGTATTTGTAGAGAATAAGGTAAGATATTTAAAAATTACTTCCAATTATTAATAGTCTTTTATAATTCTTGATTTATTGAGATAAAATTATTTATTGTCATACAATTTGTGCATATTTTGGGTGTCTTTTATTAGGAGGCTGAAGCTGTACAAAGCATCATTTTGGAGTTATGTAAGATAAGAGAGATGAATTTAAATCCTCAGGTGTTTATGAAGATGCCTAACCTTAAATTTCTCAATTTCTATGGAGAAAGTAATCTGCATCTCTCTCAAGGTCTTGATTATCTTCCAAATACGTTAAGGTACCTTAGGTGGGATAAGTATCCACTAGAATATTTTCCACTTAATTTCCAACCAGAGAATTTGGTGGTGCTTAAATTAGCCAACAGCAACATCAGACAATTACGGAATGGAGCCAAGGTAGGAAAATTATATACTACTTAACAATTTAATTTACTATAATAAAAGTTGAAAGTAATACTAAATTGAATTAATTAATCTTTTTGTTATTTTTGTTATTTGCAGGAAGATTCACTGATACCTCAACTTCAACACGGGATATCAAATATGATTGTTAGTGATTTTTGGAGATTGGCCAGATTAATGTCCCTAAGTTTAGTAAATAACAAAAGCATAACTCATCTTCCCAACAGTAGAAGTGGATTTCTAGAAGCTCTTGAAGTTCTTGATCTATGGGGTTGCTCAAATTTGAGTACATTCCCAGAAATTTCAAGCAACATTAAGAAGTTGCACTTAAATAGGACTGCTATAAAGCAGGTACCTTCGTCATCAGTTGAACTCCTAAGCAAATTGGAGTACTTAGGGATGAGAGATTGTAGAGAGCTTGAAAGCCTTGCAAGCAACTTTTTTAGCAAGTTAACATCTCTTGAAACTCTTGATCTGGATGGATGCTTACGCTTTAAGGCGCTTCCTGAAATTTTAGAGCCTGTGGATAATTTGAAGAATCTTTTATTAAGTGATACAGATATAGAGAAGTTGCCATCGTCTATCAGCAATCTGAAAGGGCTCAAGAATTTGTGGATGAGTAATTGCTGGAAGTTTGCTTTGTACCCAAAAAGTTTTGAAAGCTGTTTTTTAGAAGACCACTATAGACTGGGTTTGTGTTTGGAAGATTTTGAACTTTCCAACTGCAATTTGAGGGAATTGCCCGAGGATTTGAGCTTTCTATCTTCTGTAAAATTTCTAGATTTGAGTCAAAATGATTTTGAGAGAATCCCTACTACCATAAAACAACTTTCACAATTGAAATATCTTTATATAGATAACTGCAAAAGGCTTTTATCCTTACCAGAACTTCCATCAAGTGTTTCCCAATTATTCGCCGACAATTGTAGATCGCTAAAACAAATATGGAACCTTAAACAACTACCCCTTGACTCACAAATAGAAAAGAGATTCTGTTTATGGAATTGCTTGAAGTTGGATGAAGATGAATGCCAGGGAGTAGTAAATGCATTGTTGAGGAATTATACAAGAACTCAAATGCAAAAATCATTGGTACGTAATTCTTTATCTTTCTCTCTCTCTTTATCTTGTCCGTATAATTACTAATTTGAATAGAAATTTTTTCTGTTTAGGCAAATTTTGAAATGATCTATCCAGGAAGTAGAATACCAGAGTGGGTCAAGTATCAAACCATGGGTGATTCCATTCAAATCCACCTTCCTTCTTGTTGGTTTAATCATCTTTTTCTGGGATTTGCTTTCTATTTGTGCCATGATAAAGTGGAGTGTCATTACAATCTTATATATGATTGCTATTTTGGAGACAATCACCATTTCTCCTATGCTGATTCCGAAACATTTTACATGCTAAGAGCAGACGAAGAGCACGTGATAGTCTTGGTTTGTCAAAGATTTTGTGAATGGGTATGTAGACACAGAAAATTTGAAGAGGATATAGCCTTTTTCAAGTTTAGGTCAGTCGGGAATGTGATAAATAAGTGTGGTGTTATTCCACTATATGCCCAAAAAGATGAGGATAAATTCTGTGAAACTATTGACTTTCCAAATTTAGGAGTATCCAAGTTGTAAAGATCAGCGACAAGTGCAGGGTCATTCTACTGTATCCCAAAAAGAGATTGAAGACAAAAGAAGTCGAATGGCATTAATTCAAGTTCAATGCTTTAATTAGGTGAGCTGTACATGTTTCTCTATTATGAGTTCCAACAAAATGGGTCAAAAACACAACCAAAGGCACTCCTAAACAAGCATATCAACTTTAGACAGCCACAAAAGTTTTAACACTAAGAGCTCTTTCTGAGTCTGATGACATGTGAAACTGTGATTTAATATGATTTTTTCAAGTAGAAGTTTTTGTTTTCCTGTATCATGTTATGTTCTTGTGATTGAGTATAATAATAATTGCTTTATCTTACATATTAATGAGGTAAGATCTTCAAGACGGATGGTGCATATGAAGACAAAGTAAGAGAGATTGCTTCAGAGATGTGAAGAAACCAAACAATCACTTGGTTTCCTGCAAGTTTTTCTTTCGAAGTATCATCTCCAACTTCGATCTGTAAAATAGTAAAATGCTGATTTGATCAACCTGAGCCGATTCAGGTTAGTTTTTGTTACCATTCTTATAGACAGCGGATGAAAGAAGCACTAATCTTTGTTGCACTTACTTTTGTTCTATGCCTATATTTTATTTAATACTAATTTTAGTAGTCGTGTTTTAATTTAATATTATTTATATGTTAGTTTTATAATTTTTTTGGAAAACTATTTAATTTAATATTATTTATATGTTAGTTTTATAATTTTTTTGGAAAACTATGTTAGTTTTATAATTATTAAATCTTTTAATTATATCTGAAATTTACTAATTATGTGCTGTTTGTTTTTCAGGCTGAAGGTATACGATCCACAGGTTTGAAGCAGATGGTAACTGTCAGGTTTGTATTTTAAGAGATTTTGTTATCCGTAGCTCATTTCTTTTTGTTACTACTCCTTGTTGTTAACCCCGTATATCTTTTCTAAATTTCAATTCTGTGCCTTGTCGGATCAACTTTACCGATCTCCTGAATACCACAAACATGTTAGAGAACAAATAGTCAATCAGGTTAGTTGACACCTGAATGAGTTAGTGTTACATTAAACTGTCTTAATCAGACGATGCCATATCTATGTATTTGTGTAAAAATCATTTCCTAAGAAATAAAAATATTTTAATATGATTCTAGAATGTTTTTAAACAAAATTTTTCAAAAGATAGTTTAAACAAATATTTGTTGCTGCTTCCAGTTTTTCTTTGTTTCCCTGTAAAAGCTTTCTGAAATTAATTCATGCTTACTCTGTTTGTTCTATGGCTGGTATTAAAGTGGTGAATGGGGTGATCATGTCACAGTCAAGCTGCTGCAGATTCTGTATGAGCAACTTCTACTCTTTCAATGTTTCCTTTTCGTTTTACTGATTTTCTCTATGTTTTTCTGCTCTCATTTGCTAATTGGAACGTATAAAAATAAGGTTCTTGAGTCTAACTTTTAAATATATATATAAGCTTTAAATTTGTAGTGGCAAATCTAACATTGACGAGCTTTCATTCTGAATTTGTAGGAATCACCAGAATTTGTTTGCTTTTCTTCATACCTCTGAAGCAGTCTCTCTTTACTTTGTCTTCTTATGTACCATCCATCTCGAAGATCTTTCATCATTGATCTTAAAGATGAAGTAGCTTTTATTATACTCAATCACAAGAACAAGAACGTAACATGATATAAGAAAATAAAGCTCATACTTCAAACAAATCAGATTTAATAGTTTCTCTTGTCAACAGTTTTTGTCAGAACTCAGAACAGAGAAACTTGTGTAGAAGGGAGCATTAAACAAGCTGCAAAAACCATGAACTATCATACTCAGTTTCATATGTTAGTTGAAATGACACCTTGTAATTAAGAAAAATAACAAAAAATTAATTAATTATTTTCAACTTTTATTACAAGAAACAACAATAAATCAAATTGTAAATAGGATAAGATTACATTGGCTCCTTTCCATATTTGTTTTATGTTGATATTGGGCAATTTAAGTGCCACAAGATTCTTTGTTGGAAGTTAGGTGAAAAAGATTGCTGCGAATATCCACTCCAACAAATATACTTGTCTTATAGGAAGAAAATCAAGATCTAGTAAGAGATGTAAATTACTTTTTTTTTCTTATAGCTTTTATATAAATTAAGAAACTTAAAATTAGACATTTTCATACACTCTTTTAGATTTAAATCTATATTTTTATTTTAGTCACGTCAATAACTATGCTTTTTACCGCTTTGGCTTCATAACAAAAAACAACCAAATATTTACATTAATTTATTGTGATAATAAATAACTTCTTTCAATAAATTAGAAAGTAAAAGAGACACTTAATAATAAAGCGAGATATTTTAAATATCTTAAAGATTTTATCTTATTCTCCACAAATCTTTGATTAATATCTTCAGAATCCATAGTATCCATAGTATCTATATTGAACCTATTGTTTTTGTACATTTGCCTCACAAAATCAGTGTTGACATATATTTGCCTCGCATGTTTAAAGAAGCATGCAATGTCAAGCAAGACATTGTACTTCACCCTATTTATTTAAGTCATTGTAGCTAATTTGTAGTACATCTATAATATCCTTATTTGGTACTTCTGACAATTGATTCATCCTACTTTTCCACTCATTTTCCTTTTTCCAAACTAGAGAGGAGCTAAAACTTTCAAGGGTTGCCTTGTGCATATTTAACAATTGAATTTGACGAGGACCTACATTCGTCTCTTGAATATTTTTGCTTGAAGGCAGTCCATTTTACTTGAAGCCAATCTTACTAAAAAGTTGAAGAGTTTCAACACGATTTAACGGTTTAACTTCATGTATAAAATCAGCTCTCTCTCGAAATACTTGCTTATCTCTATTAGTAATGAGAATCATAGTTCTTGAACCAAACCAACATGGATATCCTATCAAAGATTCTACTTGTAGTATATCATCTATATGGTTAAGAACAAATCTTTTTATAAGAAATGGTCTAGGATTAGCAGTAATATTTATTTTCCTAAATTTTTTTCACCCAATGCTTTTGAAATCGGTTCTTTCTGTAAGTTCTTTATGCTACCTGCTTCGGAGTTTTGCGTCACTTCATGTACAAAGCAACATGTTGGAATTGATGCGACATCTTATGATACATGATTTCAGCTGTAGTCTTTTACCAATCTGCTTCTGAATTGTGCGTCACTTCATGTACAAGGCAACATCTTGAATTGATGCAACATCTTATGAGACATGATTTCAGCTGTAGTCTTTTACCAATGCCGCCCATACACCAAATTCCTAAAATATGAACTTTCAGTGGTTTAATTGTAAATACCGTTTTTATCAAGCAAGTGTTCAGAATTATCAAGTAAGCAAGTGTTCAGAATTATCACATGTTCTTGATCGGTTTAGTTTTTCCAAAATGTCTTCTATAAGTTTGTTTATAAGCACATGATTACTCCTGCCAGTTACGAAACACAAAAACTAAAACATATCTGAAGTCCTTAGCATAAAAATTTCGATTCTTAATAATCAAACATCAAACATGAATCATGAATCATATATAAATCATTCGTACTCATTTAGATCTTGAATATAATAATAATCACATAGATGGAGTGAATAAATCACTTACCTTGAGCGGAATTCGTCATGATGTAAAGAGAAAGCTTTTACCGATTATGAACTAGTTTTTCTCTCTTAACGCTCTTTTTATATGATGGCTTGATGGATAGTTCAATACACAAATACCTATGTTTTGTATTTGTTTTTGTCTGTACTTCTTTAGGGTAGAGAGAGGACTAGTTTATATACACTTCTTTGTTGACATTAAATCTTGTATATCCATCAAGTACTAAATTAACAGTTAAGATTTAATATACTATTAAACTAATATGAAAACTCTAAATCAAGTTTAATATGGTCTTATAGAAAATCAGGGTCACAACATTAGGCTATATTTCTTACATTCTCCAACTTGGCCGGATGCTTCGTCATTATATTTAATAGTATAACATAAGGCTAGCAAGAATTAAATCTTGTAAACCGTTAACATCATAAGCCCCTCAACACAACAAATCACAAAATGTGAATTATGACAGTCATATATAGCATAGTCGTATACTCCCTTCTATATACCACTACATTAAGAACTTATTATGTTTAGGTCCATAAGTTGTATATAAACAACATACAGTCCACATACTCGTTATCAAAATACATACAAATTTTTTATTCAAACAATCATGTCTACATAAACATAATGAATAAGAATATAAAATTCAGAAACATATTATTATTGAGCTCAAGTGTGCTAAAATATCATTTTCAAACATTATTCTCAATCATCAATACAACCAAGACCCATCCTAAGTACATGTTCTTTGAATATGTTTGGTTGTAAACCCTTAGTTAGAGGATCTGCTACCATGAGATCCGTCCTAATATGTTCCATATGCACCTTTTGTTTCTGAATCTCTTTTTTAACAAAAAAATACTTTAATTTTATGTGTTTTATGCTGCTGGAATATTTGACATTTTTAGAGAAGAAAACTACTGTAGAATTATCATAATAAATTTTCAACGGCTTGCTTACTGTGTCGACAACCCCAGGCCTTAAAATAAAGTTCCGTAGCCATAATGCATGAATTGTAGCCTCATAACAAACTATAAATTATGCTTCTATAGTGGATGAAGCAATGACAGACTGTTTGACACTTTTCCATGAGATTGCTCCTTTAGCTAATAAGAACAAATACCCAAATGTTGACTTTCTACCATCAACACACTCGACAAAATCTAAATATGAATATCTAGTTTATAAGTGAGCACGTAATCCTTTGTTCCTTGAAGATATCTCATCACTTTCTTTGCAACCTTTCAATGATCAATACTAGGATTACTTTGATATCTATCTAGCATCCCTACTGTAAAAATGATGTCGGGTCTAGTAAAGGTTGTAGGTATATCAAACTGCCTACAAAAGAAGCATATGACATTGTTTCCATTTCCTTACGTTCCACATCATTCTTTGGACATTGCTTGAGACCAAATTTATCTCCCTTATGAATAGGGACTACACCTGTTGAGCACTTGCTTATGTTAAATTTCTCAAGAATTTTTTCGATATAGGCTTTCTGAGACAATCCTAATAAACCTTCTGATCTCTTACAGAATATTGAAATTCCAATCACATACGATGCTCTCCCATATCTTTCATTTCAAAATTCTTAGAAAGAAATTCTTTAGTCTTATACAATAAACCCAAGTCATTATCAGCAAGCAAAATGTCATCAACATATAGAACTAAAAATGTAAGCTTACTCGCATTGATATTTCGGTAAATACACTGATCAAGAGTGATTTCCTCAAGACAGAAAAAAGTAATACTATTATTGAACTTAATATACCATTGCTTGGAAGCTTGTTTAAGTCCATATAATGAATTCTTCAATTTACACACCATACTTTCTTTACCTTTAATGGAAAAACCTTTAGGTTGATCCATGTAAACTTCCTCCTCAAGATCCCTATTCAGAAAGGTTGTTTTCACATCCATCTGATGTAGTTCTAAATCAAATTGAGCTACTAATGCTAAAATTATTCTTAATGAATCTTTCTTTGAGACAAATGAAAAAGTCTCCTTATAATCAATGTCATCTTTCTGAGTATAACCTTTGGCAACAAGTCTAGCTTTATATCTTTCAATTCCATTCGAGTCGCGTTTGGTCTTAAAGACCCATTTATAGCCAACTTGTTTAAAACCTTCTGGCAAGTCTACAAGATCCCAGACATTGTTTTGAGCCATTGATTTCAACTCGTCTTTCATAACATCAATCCATCTTTTAGACTTATCACTACTTATTGCTCGTGAAAACGAAATAGGATAATTATTAATGCCACAATCATAATCTGACTCTTACAAATAAACAATATAATTATCAAAAATAGCTGACCTTTTAATCCTTACAGTTTTATTTAAAGCTATACCAATTGGTTAATTTGCATGAGCTGGTGGTAAGATAGGTTCTTCATGGGGTGTTTCTTCATTATTTAAATGTTGTTCTTGATTATTTTGATTTTCCAAAGTAGGAACAACATTTGTTATAGTTATGAGTTTAAGAACATTTATGGGTAATGAAACATTAACCCTTAGTTCATTAGTATCCACAACTTGATTTTCAGCACTCCCTTAACCTCGCCATTCTCTAAAAATTTGGCAGTAGATGTTTCAACAATTCTAGAACTATGGTTCGAACAGTAAAACCTGTACCCTTTGGATTTCTCTGGGTAACCAATAAAGTAATCATTAACTGTTTGAGAATCCAATTTTCTTTCATGTGGATTATAGATACGTGCTTCTGTTGGACAACCTCAAATATGCAAGTGTTTTAAACTAGGTTTTCTTTCAGTCCATAACTCGAAAAGAGTTTTAGGAACCCTGTTTAGCAGATACATAACAGTTTTAAGTGCATACATCCATAAACTTTTGAGTAATGAGGAATTACTTATCATACTCCCAACTATATCCATTAATGTTTTATTTCACCTTTTTGCCATACAGTTTTGTTACAGTGTGCCTGGCATAATGTACTGTGCACTTATACCATGACTTTCGAGGAACTTAGCAAACGGACCAGGACACTATCCAGATTCATCATACTCTCCATAATACTCACCACCTCTATCAGATCTTATAATTTACAACTTGGGATTTTTCATGCAGCAAATAGATATATCTATACCGTGAAAAATCATCTATAAAGGTCATCAAGTATTTTTCTTCATTAAAGGACAGAGTGTCAAAAGGTCCGTAAATGTCGGTGTGTATTATTTCAAGACGTTGACTACTTCTCATGGCTCCTTTCTTGTTATATTTGGTTTGTTTGCCCTTAATGCATTCCACACATAAGCCAAGATCATAAAAAAGGTTCTTGCAAGAAATAAAGTGTATTTCTTATTTCCTTTTTGAGAATTAGATCGTTAATTTTACAAGGAAATAGATCTAATTTGAATTTTGAAATATTATACGGTTATCATCAAAGTCATTAAATATAAACCTTGATCTAACATCAAAAGGTACGGGAAATTCCTATTTTCAGTGGAGAAATAAAGATGGAGTTTGTTGTTAAGACCAACAACAACTAGGACCATATCTTCATTCTCAAAATGGAATTCAAACTTGTGGGTGTTTTTTGACAGATTCTGCCCATGAAATTGTTCAAGAAGTTGTAGATTGCAGTGACAATATCCTCTTTTTTGTCAGGTTTTACTAATAACTTCTCCCATAGAAGTCTCCATCTTTTCTAGAGGAAGATCGTTTGATGTGCTGAAACATTTCATCTGGTAGACTGCTAATTAAATCTTCCGCAATTTCCTGAATAACCAGCTTCTTGTGTCAAGTTCACAAATGAAATTAGTCCTGTTGAAGTTCCAGGCTAAATCAGATTCACTGATCAATACTTATTCTACCGTTTCGGGACAGCCATGATTGAGAATGCTTCTTTTAGTTTGATTTCCTTTTCTCAAAGCCTTAGGACACCTGATTCCTACTCCTTCTGTTGACACCAACTCAGTGTTAGTTTATGCCCATACAGTCAATTTATTTTAGTTGTAAATTAATTTGTATGACATTATTATTATTCAATAAAAGGCATTCTTTATGTTCGTGTATTTATTAATTATTTAATTATTAATCATAAAAATAAAATCTATGGAATAATTATTATGCAATTAGAAATTATAATGTTATTATAATTATAAGATTCGAGTTGCATTTTTGTATTATTCCTAAAATGTTCCTAGTCATAGTTTCATCAAGACGGGGTATTGAAATGGTTAGACTAGCACATTGACTAGCACATTTTTGTTTCTTTCTTATGACGAAAGTAATTGATCTCATAGATTAAAATGTGGAGAGACACTTAAGCAAACATGTGGGTGCTTATTAGAGAATATGTTCATTGAACTGACCCGATTATGAAAATCCCGAATAGAACATTACTTGTGTATTTATGGATTATCTCATTATGATGGTTGTATAATTGATCCTTAGACTTGAGATTACCAAAGTTATCTCAAGTAGGAATTATTATGTTTTGATGCTACTTACGTTCTACTCTTGGAGTAGTTCAATTCGGTAGTTATTGAATATAGTATGAACTATATGGAGATAGTTGAGTAAATCAATAAAGAATTCGTTGTCCTAAAGTAATTAGGAAGAATGT
>JANZXP010015982.1:0-13766 GCA_027576715.1 Erythroxylum flavicans
CTATGTGATTTATATATAAAAATAATTTATTTATATTTTTATTTATATAGAAATATATACAAACAATTAAAGAATAACTTTTTAATATATTTTCTATTTTTCATTAATAAAATTATTATTAATTTTTATTTTATTATTACTTATATACAATTTATTATTAATTATATAAAAATATTATTATCAATTATTTAATAAATTTTATTACATTAAATTTTATTTTATTTTATTCTATTTGTTTTATATTTAAAAATAATTTATTTTATTTTTCTTTATATAGAAATATATACAAACAATTAAAGAATAATTTTTTATATATTTTCTATTTTCATTAATTAAAACTTTTTATTTTATTATTAATTATATACAATTTTTATTAATAATATAAAAATAATATTACTAATTATTTAATAAAATTTATTATGTTAAATGTTATTCTATTATATTTAATATATTAATTCTATTTAATATAATATTATGACTTGATCACAGTTGGTATTACGAAAAAGTATTGAGGGTATATTAAGTAATTTGTATTTATTAGTTTACGTTCCATCCTAAACTCCCCAGATCGGAAGTTTCTTATTTTTACTGTTTAGGATGGAATGGAACGTAACATGAAACTCTTCGCTTCCATCCCATTCCATTTCATTCCATTATAAAACTTCCTTTCAAACGATGGAAGTGTGTTACCTTCCGTTCTATTCCATCCTCAACCCTTCAACCAAACAGAGCCTTAGTTCACCCTCCAAGTTGCTCCTTCCTTCGTCCTACACAAAAATAGTCAATTATTGCCCTTAATTAACATCAAACACACGAGAACAATAATGAAAATCAAACTTAATGAAAACATACAAAATGAATCCTAAGCTAGAACAATAATCAACAATTATGCTAGAAAACACATGTCAATTACCTATAAAAATATATCCTAATGCATACCTATCAACATCCTCACACTTGAATCTTTGCTTGTCCTCAAGCAAAATAAATACAACCAATCAATTCTACCACTTCATTTTCACATAGATCAACATGTACAATCGCTCAAATTCAAGCTAACTCAAATATCAAGTAAATGCACATATCATGATTACTTTCTCATTGGTGTACATCAGCAAACTCACAATTGGCACAATCACTCCAAGATAAGTAAGGATGCATAAATGAATTTTCCTCACAGTTTTCACTCATTTCTCTCAAGTTTTTAAGGGTTAGTGTTTCACTCAAACTTCATATAGGAAACTACACTACCATAGGATTGCTAATACACCAATTCTCCTCTACAATGATTACATGCATGAATAGATCAAAAGGACTTGTTTAGGGTTGTAATGTGGTAAGGGTTAAGGTGGGTCAAAAGAAAGGAAAGAGGGTTAAGCATAAGTATAATTAAAGTAAAAAGCATATAAAACGAGACAACAAAACATAACTACGAGACATACAAGTATAACTAGAATTCTGTACTCATTATGCTACTCGATTGTTCTTACTGTTTTTTGTCCTTTCTTTTTCTTTTTCTTTTCTTTTCAACACTTTTTTCACCTTTTTTCATACATAGAAAATCTATGAATATAAAAGTAGCTATATACACTGTAATCCATAGGTAGAAATATACTCAACTCAACCCGAAATTTTTTTTAACACAATCCCAACTAATGTATTACTTAATACTTTACTAAACTTCTGAAAGGGTAGGATAATGGGGTTTAAAGTTTTAAATTTTTTGGTGTTTTCAAGAAACAAAAGGTTAAGGCTAAATGGGGGTGGCAAGGGATAATCAATGGATAGGTCATTTAAGCCAAGGGTTAACACAAAAGAGCCTAAATCATCTCTATTAAGCATGCATCTAGTAGACTCAAACTGATTCAAAGCAAGTTCTGAAGATAGTAACCTAAGGAAGTAACACTCAACAAAGAAATGACATGACTATAGATGGAGTTATATGGCTCAATCCTCACTTTGGTTCAAATGAAAACTCATTATGCATCTCTACACTACCTCATTATTCAAATGTCAACTTATGACTAAGCTTATGTAACCAACTACTTTTCATCACTCTATATGGTTTACTTTTTACTCAAGTAGCCTAATCTGAGTTCAAGCATGCATTCAATATAATTCCAACTATATGATATAATCTCATGGCAATATTTATCAGAGTGACTCAGGTGTAGTTCCATTGCTAACAGAAAACACCATTACTGACACCAAGCACATGATATGCCTAATATGCATCCTACTCAACACAATGCAATTAAGAACGTCGATGTCACTTCCCCACACTTAAAGATGACATTGTCCTCAATGTGACAAGTTAACCCCTAAGTGAGTGAAATGACAATAAACCAAATAAAAAAATGAAAACAACTCAAATATAAGAAATTGAAATCAACATATGATAGCAAACCAAAAATACCAAAATGAATTCACACCAAAATTAAAGAGATTAAAACTAACCAAAAGAAATTAAATGCAATCACACAAAAGAAATAATAAATTTTAAAAGTTAAAGGGTAAGAAAAGCTTATTCATATAATGGTGGTGACGGTGATTGCATAGGAGCTTCAAAATTATTCCTCCTACAGAAGTTGAGGAACCTCTTCTTTAAACTACACTGCTTCATATGTACTGTCGAAATTGTGTGCTGAGCTCATTTAGTTAAGATGTCATCCCTTGTTGGTTGGAGGCTATTTGTTCAAGGGTTTGTAGGATTTGGTCGGCCTTTGCTGGTGCGCTAGGTTCTGCTGCTTCCAATTCGTCCTCTAGTTCCTGAGCTGCTTGAGATGCTGACGGTTGAGACGTGGCTATACTGATCTCCTGTTCTTAATTGCAACACGCATTTAAGGATTACAGAATTCTATAGAATGGACCTTCACAATCTCGAGAGGCCTCGAATACTATATGTCAAAAATATCATGGGGCATTGTACGCACCTCTTCCAAATTGTGGTTATAAAAGTGAGCTAAAGTAGTAATAATGTGCCCTATTCCAAAATATGAACTTTGCTTATTGTCAACACTGACAATTGATATAAAAACTCTAAAGGATGTGTTGATTCTAACCTTGCGATCTATGCATCATAAGAAGAAAAGTTCTTTGGCCGAACATTTGCTACTTTCAGTTTTATTAAACATAGTTAAATACATGAATTTATGCAACAGAAAATGTTCGACCCTACATATTAAAGCATTCGATGCATTGCGTGAATCAAAACTATCTTCCCCCGTTAAAATGTTCCAATAGGAATCCACATCAAATTCAGGATGATCTCTAAAACTTTTGTATTTTGGAAATCGAAAAGATGGTACATGACATTATAATCCAGTTTATACACAACATTGAATAATCTAAAC
This sequence comes from Erythroxylum flavicans, assembly GCA_027576715.1. Classification (NCBI taxonomy): domain Eukaryota; kingdom Viridiplantae; phylum Streptophyta; class Magnoliopsida; order Malpighiales; family Erythroxylaceae; genus Erythroxylum; species Erythroxylum flavicans. Next base: position 3,354 of record JANZXP010015982.1, read on the forward strand.
CAAAAGACGTCCATTTTTGGGGTATAACGGATAGTTGTGAAAATTTTAATTGTCATCATAGGGTGAATATGCATGTCATACCGGATGAAACTATTCCACCTTATGTTGTCAGCTAGTCCACCTCACTCCTATTTCCTCTAACAATTCAAAATCGAAATACCTAGGAGTGATTATTCCCCTATCCTTAAAATCACGGAAGCGCGTACCTTCTTCTTCTAAGTAAATTGGGAAGGGGGATCGATATGTTGCCAACATATTGCTTTTGCCGTTACTGGAAACTTAACAGCATAATTCGTGAACTGGATTCATAGCCATCATCTTCTTCGGCACCATTATAGAAGAAAAATCTGAAAGAACAAAAGAGAGAGAGTGAAATTCGACTTAGAGAGAGAAAGAGAAAAAATCTGACCTAAATCCTTGTATTTTTGAATGATTAATGCTTGAAAAGATGAAAAAAATTGTAAGAACAAGGAAAGAATTGAAGAAAATACCAAGAATCTAAGGAAAGATTGAAGAGTTTTAGAGAGTTGTAAGGGGAAATTCATGGGTTAGAAAGAGAGTGTGTGAAAATTTGAAGATAGGGTGAGAGAAAAATGGGAGGGAAACTTTAAATTTCCCTCTATGTGGGATTCCCACGCTCGTGGGAATTTCCACAATTCCTACCAGCGTGGGATTCCTCTCTAGAAACTTTCTGGGGAGGTTCCCACGTTTGTGAAAATCACCACAATTCCCACAGACGTGGGTTTTCTCTCCAGAAACTTTCTGGAGAGATTTCCCATGTTTGTGGGAATCACCACAATTCCCACAAAAGTGGGAATTGGTGATCATCACAATTCAAACCTTCGTCCAAGCTTACATGAATTCTCCATAATCCCAAAACCTACAAACACATTAAGATAATATCATCACCAAGAAATTTGAAAAGAAAACAAATTAAAATTTAAATAAAATCAACTTGAACATCAATCATTCTTAATTTGGAAATAATCAAACTAAAAAACTCAAACAAAAACTAGGTAAAAAAACAACACAAGAGATTAAACATGTTAAGGTCACTAGCTTGACCATTCAATATATACTCATGAAAAAGTGGAAGATAGGAGAGAGATAACTTCCTTTGCTTGTGGATATGTCCCTCTATAATATGGTTTACAGCTGTGCCCATTGACCTTGAATGTTTCCTCATTATCATTTTCCAGCTCCACAGCTCCATAGGGAAACACTTGATGAATTTTAAAAGGCCCACTCCATCTTGACTTGAGTTTTTCGAGAAATAGTTGAAGTCTTGAGTTAAACAAAGTACTAAATCCCCACTCTTAAATTCCTTCCTCTTGATATGACCATCATGCCACTTCTTAGCCCTTTCTTTATATAGCTTGGCATTTTCATAAGCATCATACCTCAACTCTTCCAGCTTGTCAAGGTGTAATAACCGCTTTTCTCTTGCCAGCTTCCAATCCATGTTCAATTTCTTAATTGCCCAATATGCTCTATGCTCCAATTCCAATGGTAAATGACATGCCTTGCCATACACAAGCTGATATAGTGTTATGCCTAAAGGGTTATTGAAAGCTGTTCTGTAAGCTCATAGTGCGTCTAGCTTTGTTGACCAATCTTTTCTCAAAATGTTCATTGTCTTCTCCAAAATCTTTTTCAGCTCTCTATTCACCACCTCCACTTGACCACTAGTTTGGAGATGGTATAAGGTAACCACTTTATGATAAATGTTGTGTCTTCTCAGAAGGTTCTCAAACAGTTTGTTGTTAAAGTTACTTCCCCCATCATTTATGATTGCTCTAGGCACCCAAAATCTAGTAAAAATCTTCTTGATGAACTTCTAAACCACCTTGCTATTGTTGGTTGGAGTAGCGACCGCCTCAACCCATCTAGAAACATAATCAACTCTAACCAAGATATAGGTATTGCCTTCAGAGGGTGGGAATGGTCCTATGAAGTCCAGACCCCATACATCAAATATCTCCACCTCCATTATATTCAAAAGTGGCATTTCATCTAGTTTTGATATATTGCCAACTCTTTGACATCTATTGCACTTGAACTTAAAATCTCAAGCATCCTTAAACAGAGTTGGCCAATGGAATCCACACTTTAAAATCCGTGCAGCAGTCTTGTTAGCTCCATAATGCCCTACATACGGTGAGCTATGACAATGAGTTAAGATCTCAGGCATTTCATCTTCAGGAACACACCTGCGAATTAAACTGTCATCACAAATCTTATAGAGTACAGGTTCATCCTAAATATAATGAGCACACTGAAATAAGAAACTCTTCCTTTGTTGATATGATAAATCAAATGGAATAATAGCACCTAAGAGGTAATTTGTAATATCTGCAAACCAGTGAAGGAAAGGGTTATCTACCATCATCAAAGTCTCATCATGAAAGCTTTCCTTAATTTCCTCTTCTTCTTCATGATGTCCGACTTCAAGCCTTGATAAGTGATCCGCTACAACATTTTTTGCTCCTTTCTTGTCTTTGATTTCAATATTAAACTCTTGGAGCAGGAGTACCCATCGAATAAGCCTAGCCTTGGTATCCTTCTTGGTGAAAAGGTAACGTAATGTTGCATGGTCTGTAAGCACAATAACTTGTGAACCAAACAAATAAGAACGAAATTTTACACAAGCAAATACCACCGTAAATATTTCTTTTTCAATAGTTGTATAATGCAATTGTGCTCCTGTCAACGTCTTGCTTACGTAATAGATAGCATGCAACCTCTTCTCCTTCTACTGACCTAGTACACACCCAACAACATGGTCGCTTGCATCACACATAATCTCAAATGGGAGAGACCAATCCAATGATGTCAGAATTGGTGCTATTATGAGTTACTTCTTCAACCTATCAAAAGAATTCAAAAAGTTGTCATCAAAAATAAAAGGCACATCTTTTACCAATAGATGAGTCAAAGGTTTTGCAATAAAGGAAAAATCTTTAATGAATCGTCTTTAAAACCCTGCATGACCAAGAAAAGCTCAGACACCCTTGATATTGAAGGGAGGCGGTAACTTTTCAATTACTTCCGTCTTAGTTCAATCCACTTCAATCCTTTTATATGAAATCTTATGGCCTAATACGATTCCCTCTTGGACGATGAAATGATATTTTCCTAACTTAAAACTAAATGTGACTCCTCACATCTTTGGAGCACTTTATCTAAGTTCAGCAGGCAATGATCAAAAGACTCTCCGAAAACAGAAAAATCATCCATAAATACCTCAATAAAGTTTTCATTCATATCTACGAATATGGCCATCATACACTTTTGAAACGTAGCAGGTGCATTACATAAACTAAAAGGCATCATTCGATATGCAAAAGTTTCGTATGAACATGTAAAAGTGGCTTTCTCTTGATCTTCCAGATATATAAATATTTGATTGTACCTTAAATATCCATCCAGAAAGTAATAAAAAGAATGACCAACCACTCTCTCAATCAATCGGTCCACAAAAGGTAAAAGGAAATGATCCTTCTTGGTGACCAAATTTAACTTCCTATAGTTAATGCACACTTACCACCCTGTGACAGTCCTAGTGGAAATCTTTTCCCCTTCTTCATTTTCTATCACTGTCATGCCACCCTTCTTTGTCACACACTGTACTGGGCTCACCCACTCACTATCCGAAATGGGGTAAATTATTCCCGAATCTAAAAGTTTCACCACTTCCTTCTTTACAACTTCTTACATATTCGGATTTAACCTTCGTTGTCTTTCTCTCACTGTTCTACAACCTTCTTCTAGGTTCTATGCATCACCACATTAGGGCCAATCTCCCGAATATCAGAAATTTGCCACCCTACATCTCTCATCCTTTTCCTAATAGTCTCCAGCACTTTCTCTCCTTGCTCACAATTTAATTCATTGGAGATAATGATGAGTAAGTGGTTCTTTCCTAAAAAGGTATATTGCAAATAGGCAAGTAACGGTTTAAGCTCTAGAGTAGGAGGTTTAATGGTAGAAGGTGGTGTAGGTACACTAGCTCTCTCTAATCTTTCAAGCTCCACTTCCTTACATACATTCTCTTCCTTTGTACTTTCATCTGTGTGTACTTCATTCAGCTCATTGACTTCATTAATCTCCTTTACACACTCATCTACCACATTAATTTTCATACACACATTTCTGTCCATCGATTTCTTGAAAGATTTTGTCATGTTAAACTCAACCTGTTCATTACCAATTCTCAACACAAGTTTCCCTTCATGCACATCAACTAATGCCCTACCAGTATTCATAAAGGGTCTACCCAGAATCAATGGACAATTCTTATCAGCTTCAAAATTTAACACAACAAAATCAACAGGAATTATAAATTTGCCTACTTTTACTAATACGTCTTCCACAACTCCAAATGGTCTTTTTATTGATTGATCTAAAAGTTGAATCAACATCAAATTTGGTTTGACCTCTCCTAATCCTAGTTTCCTGAAAATAGACAACGGCATCAAGTTAATACTTGCACCTAAATCGTATTAACATTTGGAAAATTCAAAATCTCCAACAACACATAGAATAGTAAAGCTCCCTGGATCTTGCAATTTTGAAGGCATTTGACTTGAAATAATAGAGTTGCAATTCTCTGTCAATGTAATTGTCTAATTGTCTTCCCAAGTATGCTTGTGCATGAGTATATCCTTCAAAATTTTCACATACTTAAGCATGCACTCCAAAGCTTTCACTAGTGACATATTAATTTGTAACTTCTTCAATTTCTCTAAAAATTTGGAAAACTGGGTATCCACTGATGTTACTTCACTCTTTGTGGATACGGGAGTTTGGGCTTGTACGGTGGTGGTGGTACATATGGCCTGCCCTCTTTGTTTTCTTCTTCTATCTCCATACTTTTCTCTTTTTCATAGTTGTCCGTTTGCACACTTGGTTCTTCCATTTACTTGCCACTTCGAAGTGTAATAGCTTTGAGTTGCTTCTTTGGAATGACCTCATTATTGCTCGGTACGCGACCTTCACTTCGAGAAAATAAAGCATCAGTAAGTTGATGTACCTGAACTTCCAAGTTATGGATTAATGAGGTATGGTTCTTCGTGATCTGATCAAATTTTACCTCCATCCTCTGTTGATTTTCCTCCTGGCTTTCATACATCTTTTCTGACTCTCTACTTGAACTGCCAATTTGGAACTAAATATCTCCATAAACTTGTCCAACTTATTTTCCAATGCTCCGATTCGATCTTGTTGGAATCCTGGCGGTCCTTGTGGTCTTTGTTGGCCACCTGCATTATTGTTACTCTAAGAAAAGTTTAGGTGATTTTTCCAACCCAAATTACTTGTGTTCGAATATAAGTTATTATCTCGCTGTGGGTGGCCTAAATAGCTTACCTGCTCAGTCCCGCTAGCTCCCAATAGGAAACATTCTGCTAAGCTATGGTTGGTCTCCCCACACAGCTCACATTATGCTTGTGTTGCTTAACTGCTGAGGTGGACGCTCCTTGCATATTGTTTAGCTGCTTTGTCAGAGCCATGATCTGAGCCTGCAAGGTAGTAACTGAGTCAATAGATATCATACCTTTTTGTTCCTTCTGTCCTTGTCTACTCCTCTCTCTCGACCATATGCAGCTGTTGCTTACCAACTCTTCCAACAGATAATGAGCTGCTTCTACCGTCTTCCTCATTAATGAACCTCTGGCTACTGCATCAATGATGCCCCTTGTGCTCGGATTCACTCCATATAAAATGTTTGAAGTAGAAATTCCTTTAGGAGGTTATGATGGGGACAACTTCTTTGAAGTTCTTTAAATCTCTCCCAAGCTTCATAGAGAGATTCTCCATCGCTCCGCTGGAAATTTGTTATCTCCTTGATAATCCTCGTTGTCTTTGTCAACGAAAAATACTTGGTGAGGAATGCTTGAGCGAGCTGCTCCCAAGTTGTGATTTGGCCTGGATTCAAAGAATTATACCATGTTTTAGCCCGAACCTTCAACGTGAATGAAAATAGTCAAATTGGGCTAACAAGAGTTAGGTGATTTGATAGGTAAAGAATTGAATCAAACTAGTAGAATTGTGTAATGAGAGATCGAGCATAGGTTCCCTGTAGGTTATTAGACAATTTATAACTGATTTAGGTTTTGGGTCAATTGTGAATTGAGAGATCACAATTCCATAATTTAAATTAGGGATTATCAATTAAGGTAAAGAATTATAACTCGAGAGAAAGTAATTCACCCTAGGACTGTTCTAGACCTATTAATTCGATAATTGCACAACTGATTAGGTTTTCATTAATTTAGGATTAAAACCCCCTTTCTCTTACTTGATGGTTTCTAGGTTGGTTTTAGGATTGGTTTGTGTGACTTATTTTCTTGTTTAGATTTCTACAATTCAATTCTTGAAATTAATTATTTGATTGGTTTATTTTCTGTATTAGTTATTCATTTGAATTATTGTAGTTTAGTACGACCTTAGATTTTAGGACTAGACTTCCCTCCTCGTGGAATCGATACCTTAGGTACTACACGAATGACCCGTGCGCTTGTGTAATTTACTAAAGTTAATAAATATTAAAACTTAGCATATGTAACCTTGCGAACAAGTTTTAGGCGCCGTTTATGGGGAGGCAATTTAGTTCTATAGTTTAAGGCTTTAAGATTAATTTTAATTTGTGTTTTCGTTTCTTTCGTTCATTTTAGGAAGCTTGCTCTTGCATGAACACGAGTCACGAGAGATTTGATTCGTGCAGCGGAGACAATAGATTTAGATATCACACGATTAGAATGAGCCTTAGGAAAGCTCGGTGAGAGGAAGATGAAGAGTTAGGAAAATCACAAATGACCGAGGAATTCAGAGAAATATGGATCAAGAAGTTAATCAAAGACGGCAACAGAGGACCCTCATGGACTTTATGAGGTTAGGGTTCAACCTATCGAACCAAGGAGTGGCTAGGCTGCCTGTTCAAGTGGCCTTATTCGAGAGTAAGCCAGCCCTCCTGAACATACTTCAGCAGAATGTCCAATTTTATGGATTGGCGAATGAGGATCCTAACACACACATCGTGAACTTCCTCGAGATTTATGATACTTTTTGGTATCACCAGATGTCGGAGGATGTTCTGAGGATTAGGCTATTCCACTTCACACTTAGAGATAGAGCTAAGGCTTTTTATCATTCATTGAGCCCCGCCATCATCACGACGCGGGAGCAGGTTGTTCATGCCTTTTTAGACAAATACTTCCCACTGATAAAGACCACAAAGATAATAAAGGAAATAATCAATTTCCAACAAGATAACGGGGAGTCAATTTATGAAGCGTGGGAGAGATACAAGGATCTGCAAAGGAAGTGCCCACACCACAACCTACTAAAGGAGTTCCTTTTACAAACATTCTACAATAGAGTGAACCCACCTATTAGAGGCACGATCGATGTAGCGTCAGGAGGATCTTTGATGCGGAAGATAGTTGATGAAGCAGAAGAGTTGATCGAGGAGATGGCTAGCAACAACTATTTATGGACGAGCAAGAGAGGTAGGCAGCCTAATACTTTTTAAAAGTAAAAGGGAATCATCGCGATTGATTATATGACGGAGATGTAAGCGAAGATCGACAATTTGACGCGACAACTAAACAATATGAAGGCATCTTCATCAGCCCAGGTGAAGGTTGTACAAGTGAAGTGTGAGCTCTATGGTCAGACAGATCATGATACTATGGGCTGCTACTTAATTAGAGAGGATAATCAGGAGAAGTGAACTATATGAGGGTGTAATTTAGCCGAGGTGGGAACAATCCCTACTCTAATACTTACAACCCTAGATGGAAGAATCATATGAACTTCTCCTAGTCAAATAATAATGGAGGACAGTTCAGGCCTCTGGGGCAATCGAGCTTCAATAAGATAAAGCAAGCTCGATGGAGTTAAAGTTCGACAAAATTTTGGATAAGATCGGAGGCATGGAGGAAGCACATAGGAGGCTTGAGAGCAAATTTGAGCAAGTAATGAAGAACCATACCTCATTTATACACCATCTAGAAGTCCAAGTAGGCAGTTAGTGGAGGCAATGTCAACTCGAAATGCTAGAACTCTTCCAAGCAACACCGAGCCTAATTCGAAAGATCGAATCATGGTTATCAGTCAAACTCCAGATAAGGAGCTGAAGAAGGTGAAGGATGAAGAAGAAGGTCCAATGATTAAACTCGACCCTTCGTGTGAGCCCATGATTGAGTCATTTAATGTAACTCAACGTGTATTTCCATTCCCTATTACGCAGCAGCGAGAGTTATATGCAAAGAGGAAAATAGAAAAATTACGAGAGATTGAGCAAAATAAGGTTGAGGTAGTAACAGAACAAATCTAGACAAAGCTCAAATTATAAGAGTTCGTCAAGAAGAAGGTTAAGGAGCGACCACTGGAAGATTACCCCAATATAGCTACGAAGAAAGAGGACCCAGGGGACTTTTTCATCCCTGTAATATCAAGGATCATTATAGACAGGGCATTTGTAGATTTAGGCGCGAGCATAAATATGATGCCCTACACCTTCAGTCTAAAATTGGGATTAAGAGAGTTAGTGCCCACTAAGTTTTTTTAGACGGCCGATAGAACATCACATAGAACGATGGGAATTATACAAGATGTGCCTGCAAACGTTGGTAAATTTATCTTTCCCACGGACTTCTAAATTCTGGACATTAGTGAAGATAAGGACACCCGACAATTCTTGAACGACTATTCTTGGCCACTACGTGCTCAATTATTGATGTTGATGGGGGCGAATTAACTCTAGAAATAGGGAAAGATAAATTGACATTCAAGGTGTCCACTAGAGAGTACGGAGTTCCTTCACCTCCAGTAGATCTCAAGAAACCCTAACCTCGTGGCAAGTTGGGAGGACATAGAAAATCCTGGGAATGCTTTTAGAAAGAAGCGCTCGTGAAGAAGAAGGCAACGAAAGGAAAATTACACGGAAGGTGGGGAATGTAGAACAGTAGCTCATGGTTCAAACTTTAAGACTAATGAAGATGCTACCATCGAATTATACATTCCAACCACCGTGAGCTTAATGGAGCGTCGAGCTACTGACGTTAAAAGAAGCTTGCATGGGAGGCAACCCATGGAAAAGTAGTTCTTTGTTAATTTTGTTAGAACATTTGAAATTTTATAGTTAGGCTCTTTTTTTTTTTAATAAAATCGAAAAAGGAGTAGGAATTCGGAACTATGTGGATGATCGTGCAAGCATGAAAGGAGAGATGAAAAGGGCCACAAAAGAATCAATTAGTGGAAGTGAGAAGATTGGAGAAAGAATAAAATGGAGCAACTTAGAAGTGGTGGTACGCTGCTGGCCACGATTATGTCCTAGCTCGTGGCATGCGACTATGCAGCAAAAGGGAAGGGCGCGAAAATTTTTAAAACAACTTACCATTTTACCCTTGTTACCACCTATATATTCAGTTCTAACTTCATTTTCACTTTCACTTTCATTTTCACTTTATATCTCTAGAATTAAGCATCCAAACACTCTTACATCTCTCTAGAATTTTTCCACCTCTAAATTCCTACAAATTTAGACCTACTCATGCCATGCATTAAACAATCAGCCTGACGGGAACCGTATGGACAACAAGTTGCAGGACAAGGATGAAGAAACCAAGCAGTGAATTACGGAGCACCCTTTCCAACTTACACCGAGGAGGAAGGTACTCATTTTCGTTCCTTTTGTTATAGACAAATTATAGTTCCCAAGTATTTTGACTTTAACACACTAGATAGGCTAGAATTGCATGAGTGGGTAGAAAACCTAGCTGAGAGGATCTAGTGGACTCAATTCATTCGATTTTAATTCCCTATTTATGAGTAGCTTACATTGGAATTTTTCACGTCCCTGACTTACAACCCTAACGCTGCATATGGTTACTGTGATCCATAGGCTGAGATTAAACGAAACAAAAATTTGGAGACAGAACAGAACAAAAATTGGAGACAGTGAGATGTTTGGTTATGATGGACAGAACAGATAAAACTGTTTGCATCTCGAAGATAGAAATGAGTTTGGTTGCAGTTGACAGAACAAAAAAATAATGTCAATGACCAAAGTACCCCTACAGTATAATATGATTGCAAATATGTAATTCACTGATTATTTTAAAATGAATAATTTGTATTAGTATTTTTTTAATTGTATCTATAAATAAGGAATAAAAAAATGAGGAACCTAAATAGTTAATAAAATGAGCTAAAAAAGTGGTTGCAGTTGCTGAAAAGAGATAAAATAACTAAAAACCTCATTGATTTAATAAACTATTAATTGTTGTATAAATAATTAAAAAATTTATTACTAATCATATAAATTTAAATTTATAAATAATAAAATATTAAATAAAAATAAAAATATATAAATAAAATAAATTTAGTAAATAAAATATTTCATAAAAA
>JANZXP010016002.1:0-13765 GCA_027576715.1 Erythroxylum flavicans
TTCACTCTTCTAAGATAACAAGACAACAATTCCTTTTCCCAATGTACCCTTAATGAGTCCCAAAAGTCCACTTTACCTTTCCTTATAAGCTTAGGCTCTTTTGATACTTAAGTTACATGCCAAAAATACCCTCAATTCATTCTTATGCATTTATTTCACTAACTAGCGAAATAAAATTTTACTCACATTGTAGTAAATAATTAATCTCCAAAAATGATTCTATCATGATCCCAAAAATTATTCTAAGAAAAAAATTCAAATCCCATGCTTATTCCATAAACTATTATGCTTAATTTAACGAAAAATTTCGGGGGCCAACACATGTTATCCTTAATGATTACGAATTATTAGTCACTACACATGAATTTCAACATAACATTACATATTATATCGAAATTCTAGCAATTGGTATACAATCAAACGATTCAATGAATGCATTAAAATCATCCTTTCACAATACCTTATAGGTTCATACACAAATAATCGAACTATAACAAAAATCTGATTATCTATACACAAAACCCAAATCAATTAATATAGGATAACATAATCAATTTCTGATGAGATTAAGAAAACAACAAAATCTGAAAAAATACATTTAACCCTGGTCGTCGATGTCGATGTCACCTCTTAACCGGCATCAGGATGTTACCCCTCTATGGGTCTCTCTCGAAAAAATGTTTCAACCCCCATTGATAACCCTAACGAATACCCCTTGTTCTTTCACTCACGGCAGTAACCTTCTCTACTTCACTATTCATTGCTCTATTCACTGATGTGATAATTTAATATCAATGGACCTACTATTCACTCCTCCTTTCTTTCTTCTCTCTACCATATACTCTTCTGTTTTCTTTACACCACTCCTCTCTTGTTTTCTTTTTCCGCCCCCACACTGTTCCTTTGATGGGACGAATTAAGTTCTCCAGTCCCAGCAACTATTTATCTCACTTAAAACCTCCTTTTGCAGCTACGTAATAAGCTAGTGTTTTACGTATGAAAGCTAGCATTTTGTTCTTTTTTTGTTGTTGTTGTTTTGGTGAGATTTTTGACTTTGCGTTAAATACATTTGGTTGTCGTTTTGGGCTAGTTCACCAGCTGCTTGCATGTCATTTTAAGCTTGTGCTAATGCCTTCATGCTGCTGTTTTGTTCAACATTTATCCACCTATTGCATGCTTTGCTCCTCACCATAATCTATGCACCTCACATTCTTTTCTTCATCTCTCCATTTTTTTTTATGCCGCCGCCAACAAGTTATAATCTCTTTTCATTTTGTGCCTTTTCCTTGTTAAACATTTATGCTCCAATTTGCTTTAGAATCTTGTCTTTTTGGTCTCAAATATATATCAACATATCCAACCTAGCAGTCAACACAAATTAAGCATTTTATCTTGAAAATAAGACTGAAATCACATGGAAATACATAAGATAATATAAGATAATTCAATCATATCAGATTTCTACTCACCGCTACCATAAATTTAGTTATTTATAGTTAGGTTTATTTTCTGGTGCGTTTAACATGCATCAAGATTAATTAACTGATGGATTAGTTATTATTAATCTTAAGTAAGATATTAACATAAGATACGAATTTCTACCATCCAATAATCAATAATTCAATTTTATGATAAAAGGTTAATACTTTAATAATTCTTAGGGGGATGTGTCACCTAGGTACTATTTATTTGATATAGACTTTTCAAAGTATTTTCCTCTATTTGAGTTAATTATTGTTTCAATCTTAATTTAATTTGTTTATTTTAATTTTAATTAAATATGTAATTTGATTTGACGATTAGATAATAGGAAAAGGTAATTATTAGTATTTATAGTCTTCGTGCGATTGACCTGTATTTACCTGTGTTAACTATAGCTATGTTGTACACTTGCGATTTTAAAATTGATAAATTGTTATAAGCAATAGAATTAAGATCAATAAGACTCATAAAGGAAATCTCAAATTTCAAACAAAATAAAAGGGAGTTATTATATAAAGTATGGGAGTGATTCAAAGAGTTACAAAGGAGCTGCCATATCATAACTTGCTAAAGAAGTTCCTTCTGCAACCATTTTACAACGGTGATAATCCACCCATGCAAGGCACCATAGATGCAGCAGCTAGTGGCTCTTTAAAGAGGAAAATTATTGAATAAGCACATGATTTGTTAGAACAGATGACAAATAATAGTTGTCTATAGATGTTAGAAAGAAGTAAATAGTAGCCAACATTTAGAGATCAAAACGGAGTTTTGATATGGATTCAATGACAGCTTTAAATGCTGAAGTAGCAAACATATCCAAATAATTAAACAACCTAAAACCCACTTTTTCCAATTGAATCAAGGTAATTTAACATAGATCCAAACTATATGGATAAAAAAATTCATGTCCCAATTGCTTGCTTCCTAGTGGGTAACAACAATATAAAGCAACTTAACCTCATAGGAGCGTAATATGGTCGAGGAGATAACAATACCTATTCCAATACTTATAATTTTGGTGAAAAAAATTTAATTTTTTCTTGGTCTAATAATGCAAGAAATCCAATGAGAGCTTAAAGCCCACCAAGATTTCAGCAAGATAGGCTCGATTCATTAGAATTGAAGATGGATAACTAATGAATGTTTTGAATTCCAAATTTGTATGCCAAGATGAGAACCAGAAGTAGCTAGTGGTTTTGAACAGATTACAAAGAGTCATGCTTCTTCCATCTATAAAGAAACCACTTAGCATACTAGAGTGTGTACTAGTAAAAATGGACAAGTTTATTATTCATATGGATTTCATAGTGTTGGTTTGAAGATGGTCAAAATTGTCCATTAATTCTTAGTAGATTGTTTATGAATACAAGAAGAGCCTTGGTGGATGTTTATGAAGGGAAACTTATTCTTTGGATTGGTGATGAGCAAGTTAAATTTAACATGAATAAATTATTGAAGAATTTGAAGGAAAGAAGCTCTTACATGAAGAATAATAAAGTGGACGAGTGTACAAAAGAGCAAAAGAATTGTAATACAAAAGGAGTGCAAACTAGGAAAGGAGGAGTTAGGTGAAAACTTAAAACATGAGTCACTAGTAAGGATGGAAGCACCAATAATACCCTCTATTAAGAAGCCACCCTTTTTAGAGTTAAAAACTGATGGTGAACAAGAAAAGTGAGTGGTGGATACAATTAAAAAGCAAATTAGAACCATGGAATGAAAAATTTTGGACATATAATGTGATGATGCATAAGACTTTAACATTCAAAAGTGGAGTTGGCTGAAAAAATAAGCTAAAATGATTAAGCTAGTGACATTAAAATTAACATGTTATATTTTAGGTAGTTTTTTGTAATTTTTTATGCGTTTATTGCTTTATTTTATTTTTATGATTTTCTAGTGAGTTGAATTAATGGATGTTTATATCATGAAATGTATCCAAGTTCCTTTGTATTCCTTTTTTATATATATTTTTATGCGTGTTGTTTTCAATTTTGTGTCATTTTCCATATTGAGGAAAACGTGTTGTTTAAGTGCAGGGACATATATACACTTGCATATCATTTGTGTGTGAAATTACATTTTCATTTTGTTATTTTTTATTAGGTTAGCATTATGTAAACATTTTGTTGCGTAATGTGTGCATTGTATAAATGTGTCAATGTCATAAAATTGAAAGAAATTAGCTTATTTATGAACATGATCATTTAATTTACGAAGAAAAATTAGCTTGTTAAGTTTATGTTTTAAGTGTCTTTTAGGTGAATATGCAAGTTAATTAGAATATTGTACTTATTTATGACACTTGTTTGGATACACTTATAATTAAATTCAATTAAATTGGTAGACATTATTACTACCTTTTAATGGGAGTAATTGACTACGAAGAAGTGATGTAGGTAAAATGTGACAGAAAAACCCAAATACCAAAGTGTGTTACATGAATGTGCTAAATACATTTCCTATTCTGTTGATCTATTAAAAAAGGGGTTAAGAATGGAGTTAGTAGCCAGTCATAAGTTATGATATAGTTGAGTAACTAGGAGCATTCATGATAAAATGTTTTTCTTCTCATCAAAAAGCTAAAATGACACTCCAACTAAGCTTAATAATATGGTGTTGACAATAAAATTGAACCTATAGATCTTCTTATCAAATATCAAAATAATTTTATGAATGGGTATTTAATGATGGCATACCTCTTTAATTGGTATATAAGCCTGAGTGCATGCTTGTAAGTGTCATAAATGTACGAATAAGTGTCAATTTTTTGGTTGTTATGTGCATTTAAATCAAAGCACTTATAAAAGAATGGAATAAGTTAAGTGTGTTGGAACATTTTAAGTGATTGATGTTTATGGTTAAGTTAATTTCATAAGATTTGATGCTTGTGTGTTGTGTGTTGTGTGTTTTATGTTTTGTTCATTTTTTGGTTTTAGTTTTGCTTGGGGACAAGCAAAGATATAAGTGTGGAGATGTTAATAGTTGCAAAACTTAGTAAGTTTTCTAGGTTTTAGATTGTTTTTTTAGTGTTTTCTTATATGATAATCATGTATTTAGGACTTAAATTTTATGTTCTTGCTAGTGTTTTTTGTTTGATTAATTGTTGTTTAAAGCAAGAGTTTGATCTTAATTATATATTTTAAGGATTGTTTGAAGTGTTTAGTGATGAGTAGAGACAGGAAAAAAGTGAAGAAAAGATGAAGAAACATTTTTAGAAATAAGTCTGGCATGATCGTGCATAGCCATGCATGATCGTTCATAAAGAAATAGCAGGTTGCCAGAGAGCTGAAGAAAATCCATACACGATTGTGCATAGAATGCATGAACGTACAAGGAGCAAATTTCAGCTTTTTCAGCTTACGAGTTTTTTTTAATATTTCATTGTTATTTTTGAAACCAAAATAAGTGGGGAAACCCTAGAAAGAACCCTAGAAGACTTAAGAATATATAAGTAAGAGAAAAATATCACTTGGTAGCTTCACAAACATAAACAAAAAGGAGATTAAAACAAAATTTCTAAAGAATAATACCACAGATTTTCCAACTAAAGGCAAAGAAGAGAAGACTTCCATATTCAATTTTATGCTCTTTTATTATTTCCTTGTTATTGATGATTAAACTTGGGTATTTAGTTAAATATATGGATTGTAAAATCCCTTCTTAGGAATTACTTTTGAATTATTTGTTAGACTTTACATTATTGATTTAATGAATATGCTTGTGATATCTATTGCTTTATATTCAATTTGAATAGAGAGATTGGATTGGATTATCTATATTGTGTTGTACAGCGATAGGTTATACCTCAATAGACCAATAAACATCAAATTAATAGACAATTAAAGAGAGGTCTTAATTGTTTATTAGTTATACATAGGATTGCTTTAAATCCAATTACATAGTTAGAAAGAGTTTTGATAGAATGAGAGATCACAATTTAACTTCTATCTATTTTATTGAGGATTATTTGATTAAATCTCGAGAGAGTGTAATTATAACTATAGCATATCTAGGATCAAGTATAATTAAATCAAGAAGGTAAGGTGAAAACAAATAAGGATAAAAGTAATTCCTAGCTTTCATCATTAATCAATCAATCAATTTTACTACTGCTTAGTTATTAACCCTTTGTTTTTAGTTTAATTTTTAATTATTCATCTTATCTTTTACCTTAAACAAAGTTTACAACAATTTTTGGGTAACTATTATAATCCTCATGGGATGATATCTTTTATATTATAATTTACATTCAGTATATTTACAAGTGAGAAATTTTCAATTAAAACTTCAATACAAGGACAGGTTTAATATTTTAAAAAACTTGAAAGACTTTGGGAACTTTTTTTAAGGAACAAGTATGGTAAATATTATATTTTAATCCTTCAAGGATATTATATTAGGTGTTTAGATGAAATCCAAATCTTTTTGGTTGGTGTTCTTTATTAAGAAGAAGTGTAAGAGCTCCTTTTCACTCAAGAAAGAAATAATATATAATAAAGGTTCCTCCTCACATTTTCGATAAAAAAGTAAATGAAAAATCCTAAGTGAATCTTAGAGAGTGAAAAATAGGCTAAGATTATTACCTAAACTATTATAAAAATTGCTTCTATTTTGTTTCACTTTTATTATGCTTATTTGCAATTTTATACATTAAATTGCAAAATTAATTTGCTCAAAATTATTTAGGCTTAAGCAATTTTTTTAACTTATGTAGAATTTAAAATTGATCAAAGGTACAAATTCACTATAATGTTTTAACAAAAATTCAAATAAGCTCTTAAGGTTTTAATAAAAATCCAAATGCAAAAAGTGTACTTTTAACCTTGAATTTACATTAAAATATGGGATAAACCTTTACATTTTATAACGTTCAAAAAGATCTTAACATGTCAAATCTTTTAAATTTATTCTTAAATTAGTGAAACCCTTAATAGGAATATATCTTAATTGGTTAAGTGCATTCACTTTAATTAAACTTATTAAACTAATTATTCTTAATTTTAAATTAATCTTAATAAAATTTAATTAAGCCTTATTAGCTTAAATTAAAATATTACAACAATAATAGCAACAATATTGATAAACAACATAAGTGAGAAAATTAAAAACTATGAAACCAAAATCATTCATTTATTGACCAAATTATGCCTAACCCTCTTACCAATCTTTCTTCCCCTTTATGTTTGTTCTTATTTATGTTTGTCTCTTTCTTTTCTATGTTGCGTTTACGTTCGTGAGATATTTCTTTGTTATACTTTTCTCTAGATCTTCATTGTAATTTTGTGTTCAAAGATAGATATAATTTATTAGATTCGCCTCTTTGGTTTTATTTGTTTTAATCACTTGGTACTGTATTTTAATGGGTTTGATTTGATATTGAGAGATCTAAAGGATATGCAATTGGGTTTAGTTGCACATCTGTTGAATAGAAGAATAAGCAAGCCTTTTTTCTTTTCCTTTCATTTTTGCCTATAGTTATTAGTTTCTTTACACTCCCCCTTCTATTAGAAAAGCATCAAAACCTTGTTGAACTTTTTTTTTCCAAATATTTCCTTATGAACTTGTTTGAATAGAAAACAAGTACTTTAATGCTCCTGTGTGAATTCCAATTGTGATTATAGATATAATCATCATCTTTTCAAATAAAATGTTCCATTTCAATATATTTGTGTAAGTTAAATAAAGCCATATTAGCTTGTGACTTTGCAAAAGGAGCTTTGTTAGTTGAAAGAAGTTTCATAATTACTCTACTAGTTTAAGCATAATAGAGTATGCAATGAACACTAGTTAAGTGACTTAAATGACAAAATATATAGCTAAGATACCTATTTATGTCAAACAACACTTTTGATTATGGAATTATAGGCTAGTTTCATTCTCCTATTTTTGGTTTTGATAAAATCTTTCACCATCTTGAAAAACTTTTAGTTTTAAAAACAAGATTAGTCACTTCTAAGACTTTAAAGGTTAAGACAAATTCTTTTAAAGCACTTTTTTGTAATAAAATTTTTTTTGTTCTTGTACATTATGAGTAATAGCTAGAGCACATTGTCACTCCCAACTGACAATAAAGCCATAGCCAACGCCAAAATGAAGATATAGTATAGAGACATTTTTAAATTTTGAGAAATTAAACAACAAGAAAAGTTCGCTCTTCTCTCTGTTTGTCCTATTTCTCTAATTATTACTCTCTCATGTCTTATGCTTATCTCATGTCAGTTTCCTAAGGTGATCTTTATGATCCTCCATAACCACCATTACTTCCACAACAAACAATTGGGTCTATAATAAATAAATTTTGATTTTGGCACATATTGTTAGCACTTTAGCTTTGCAAAAAAAAATTTCTCTCAAATGGTTTCTCTATTTTTTTATTTGTCTTTAAAGTACACTCCCCTATATATTTTTATCAAGACTCTTAAATCTTTTTGTTTTCTTTTTTTGTTCTTTTATATATTTTCATGTTTTTATTTTTTTCTCAAGGTTTTTTTTCATCCTTTGTTCTTTGCATTACATAATAAGGAGATAAAAACTTTGAGTGAGAATAAAAAATATATAATATAAACAAAAGAGAGGGATGGCAACATAAAAATAAATCAACCATGAGAGAAGAGTCAAAAGAAATAGCGTACGAACAAAAAGACAATAATGTAGCAACAACAAAAAAATACAAGATACTTGGGGGGACAAAATAAAAAAAAACTAGAGTCGAACAAGGGAAAAAACCAAAAGTTGGGGAGGAAGGGAAAAGCACGATAAGTAATTAGGGAAGAGAGTTGGGGATGTAACAACATGTTGAAAAAAGGAGAAATCGTGTGATTAGGTTTGATTAAGTTTATATAGGGTTAATATTAAATTAGAGTTCATTAATAATGATTAAGATTTATTAAGGTTAATTATAATTAATTAGTGTTGATTATAGTTTATTAAAATTAATCAGAAATTAAGGATTATTGATTTAGTAATAACTTAGGTTTATTAAGGTGATTCTTACTATTTCACCTGGTTCTAGAAAATAATAAAAATATAAAAATAAGTGGCACAAATATGCTCACGTGACACTTATGAAAATATAACTTTGTTAAGGATTCCATCAATTTAAGATTAAATTTAAACAATTTTATAAAGTTTGATTCGATGCTTTGAAAAGTTAAGGTTTGACTTATGTTTTAGTGAAAATATTATAGTTAAAAGTATACTTTTTGGCTAAATTCAAATAAACTCTTAAAATTTGACGTTTGTAAATTAACCTTTATATTAATATTTGTTCATAGAATTATCCTTATAAGCATAATTTATTAGTTAGTATAAGATAAGGATAAGGTATTATCTTTCTATTATATTTCCTGTTCATATAAAAAAAGATTGCTTCGTAAATAAATGTTGAAGTCAAGAATTATCTTTAAGCAATTATTCAAATTTTTATGAAAGTTTATGAAATTAATTTATACAATTTTCTTTTAAAATTTAACTTATGATATGTGTGATAGTTTCATAAATGGATAAAGTGTAAAGAAGTAATTTTTTTTCAATTTGGATTATAAGTTAATTAAAATAAACAAATGGTCAAATCGAAGTTTTGAATTATAGGAAGAAAGTAAATAAAGTGTTCAAATTGATGCATTTAACACCATTAGTTTAAACGTTTTGTTTGTAACCATAATTATGATGGCAAGGGAATTTCTAATAATCTTTTAAAATTCAAAAAATTAGAAAATATAAAAGTTAAGTTTTATCAGCACTAAATCATAGAAGTTCTTAATATTAACCCTAATTCCTTACTAAAGTTTTATGTTTGTAACCTAAAGTAGGAAGTCTTGTATTGTTACAATTCGGTTATCTTATCAACCTTCTAACGATGGAGAGTTCACAAGGAATGCAATTCACCAAGAAAATGTTCACCTCATTTTTATTTCCTAATACACTAGATTTTCTACTTTATCTAGGTGATGTATCTCCAGAACAAATGAAGCCTGATGAGACATATTCACTATATTAGTTTTAACAGTTCTCGTGGTGCGTACGTTAGCTTATGTCGTTGCAGCCAATCAATTGGTTACAATTTTATATATGATATTATTATTTTAATTAATAAAATTATTCTTTATCTTTATGTATTTTGTTAATTACATTTATAAGTGAAATTCATGGAATAATTACTGTGTAATTGAAGTTATGATGATAATATAATTATGAGTATCAATTTGTATCTATATTGTTCCTAGTTTCAGTTACATAAAGGCATGTTATTTATGAAACGGCAAAACTAGCACATAGTATGTTTCTTTCTTATGAATAAAGTAATTAATCTCATAAATTTAAAGTACAGGGATACTTAAACAAATGTACGAGTGTTTATTAGAGAATAAGTTCACTAAAGTGACTCGATTATGAGGATCTCAAATAGAATATTATTTATATGTCCATGTATTTCCTCATCTTGATGGTTGTATAATTGATCCTTAAACTTGAGATTACAAAGGCATCTTATACGAGAATTATTGTGTTTTAATGCTACTTATAACCTATCCTATTTAAGGCAGTTCAGTCAACAATACTTGAATATAGTATGAACCATATAGAGATAACTGAGTAAGTCAATAAAGGATTCTTCACTCTAATGTAATTAGAGAGAATGTTATACTATTCTTAATTAGTAGTGAGTTAAGGAATTCTCTAGCCAGAGTGAATTGATATTTGAAAATGTATTTTCAAATACTAATTATAAATCAATTACCAATTAACAAAAACAAACATGATTATATTTAATAAGAGTAAACACTCTCTCCATACTCTATATCAAATTGGAACATTGAATTATGAAATGATAAAATTATATGTCATAATTATGCATAGACAGGATGAGTCAAACCACTTTAACATTCTTGATATTTGAGCAGTCATAACATGTTGTTAGATGTCAATATTGATCTATGATTATAAATTTTTTAATTAGAGAATTAAAGATAAATTAAGTGGAGTTTTAATTTATCTAATTCTAATTATAAATTATATTTATAATTTATAATCATTGCTAATATATTATAAACCTAATGGGTCAGAGTCTAGTCTGGCAAGAAGTCCATGATGTTGCTCTGCCTTCTCTCTAAACAGTGATTTCTTCTCTCTAGCTCTGTTCTACCTATATATTAGCTCTTTTCCAATCTATTTTTGTCCCATACATTAGCTCTTTGCACCTTCTGTTGTACATCTTCGTCTTCTCACATTTCATTTTTTCTTTTACTTCTTCTCATTTCCAGCTTCGCACCATCTCCTAATCTTTACCACAAGGTTACTTCTGACTTTTTTTCTCTTTCTAGTTAACCATTGTTCCCTTTTTAGCAATTGCCTCTGTTACTTTTTATCTGAAAAACTATAATATAGTTAGTTTTCTTTTACACTTGACATTATACAATGTTTCTCTTCTGATGCTTTGCACCATTACCCCTCAAAAACCTTCAACCAAATGCCCTCCTCCTCTCTCCACATTCTAACCAGCTTCCTCTATAACCAAAAAATCATTCACCAAACCAACTTCCCACTTAAACAGATCAGCATCCTTCCCTCCCCTAACACATAAATTCTGACCACCATCTTTTTCAAACAGAAAATCCACTTTAGCAACTCACTCAAATAAATCAGTAACCATCTTCCACGAACCCACAATCTTCTGCAACAAACCATCTATGGAATAAGAACTGGAAGCAAGTAATAAGGGTGCCCTTAGGTATCACATTGCAATACAATCCACCTAAAGAAATAGCAGGTAGAGCAGTGGTTGCTCCTGATATTGAGACTTTGAGGGTGAGTGCCAAAATTTTGGAATCCTCTTTGGTAGGTTTCTTTATGAAGCATAAACCTCCTTTCCCTGTTATACAAAAATGGGCAATTAATCAATGGAAGAGTAAAGGGCTTACAAATGTGCTATTTACAAAGGATAACCTAATTTTGTTCTCTTTTTCCACCCAAGATGAAGCAAACAAAATTGTGGAAGCGGGTCCTTAGTATATTGCTCAACTTACATTATTCTTGCAAGCATAGAAACCTAGCATTAAGTTGGAAAATGTCAAGATACATAATTTTCTGTTTGGATCACTTTATATAGCATACCGTTGGAGTATCGAACTACACAAGGTCTTAGCTCACTGGTTAGCTATATGGGCAAACCTTTTTGTATTGATGAACATACTGCAAGAAGAAATAGGATTAGTTATGCTCAGATATGTGTCAGTGTGGACAGATCTAAATAACTCCCTAACTCTATTCTAGTTTTGAGACTTGGCATTGATAATACTTTATAAGAAGATATTGTTCATGTTTCTTACATTTGGAAACCTACTACCATCTCACCAGGGAAGGTCTGGAAATCGACAGGGAAGGTTTTTATCAAAGGTGATTTTGTTAAACTAATAGGCTTAGAGCTTGACACAACTATTCCTAAAGATCCCCGGCCAAGTCACGAGGATGATGTAGCAAATCCTGAAAAACTCATTTCTTCATGCAAATCAATTGCAAGAGAGAAGGACATCCTAGAACTAGCTAAAACTTTAGCTCCTATTCAGCCTCCAAACCTAGAACCAGTTGAAACTACAAATCTTATACAACCCCTTGTATGTAGGTTAGAATCTTTTGATAAAGAGGAAGTGAATTTCTCATCTACTAATTTCCCAATCCATCTTAAAGACCTGGAAATAGAGAAATGGAGTTGGATGATTTTCAAAATGTGACTAGCAAGAGGACTCAAAGAAGTGGAAGGAGGAAAGGTGCTAAAGGTAAAAATATATTAATATGATAGTGTTAGTATGGAATGTTCGTGATATTAACAGCCCAAAAAAGTTGAATGCTTTAAGGGATTTTATAATGAAGATTAAGCCTCATATCATAGTCTTGCTTGAAACAAAAATAAGATCCGAGAGTATGAATAAAGTGAACTTTTTTTCCTTGTTGGACTTTTTGTAACATCCCAGATTTCTATAAATGAGAAATAGTAATGAGAGAGTAGAAAATTGCATTTCATATTCATGCATAATATTAGCATGCACACATGTGATTGTTGAAAATTACACACGATACAATGATTGTTCGTACACTCAATTGACATTTACTAGGTATAATTGATTCATAAAGGTGATTATATGGTGAATTGTGGATAATATATATCTTGAAAATTTATTTGGTGTACGTAAGTATTGATTTAGAATTTTTGGTGAAAATTGAGTAAATGCCTTAAATTTATGAGTATTTTAGGACTAAGAAAATGTCAAGTGACAGGACAATGGATGAATGTTAGTAGAAATAAATATCAAATGGCAGTAGAAATTTTTAATAAGTGACATTAAGATTTAATGACAAGTTTCATTGAAAATTGAGAGATAATTGGATTAGAAATTAGAGACAAATAAACTGGATAATAAAAAGGACCCATTAGAAACTATAAGGTGGTGACATGTGGCAAGTGACAAGTGTCACTTGCCTTGCCACACACCCATATATTTTCATTTGCAAGAAATCTTTAGTTGTCTTTCATTTGGCCAAATGCTTTCTTCTTCTTCGTTGCTCACTTCTCCTTCTTCATTCACAATGTTTTTCACCAACCCTACTCTCCAAGTTGAGTTGCTATCATCCTCCCCTTTAGCTCTTTCAAGATCTTTGTTTCTACAAGATCATATTGTCTTCTCCTTGAAGAAGAACCTAACCTACTCCACCTTCTATGATGATGATCGTATGATGATGGAAAGTTAGCGTTAAGTGTGTTTTGAAGATCTTGAAGTAAATAAGTAAGTATACATCATTACTCTTCATGATTTGTTGAATGAAACATGTTTTGATAATAGTTAAGAGTTAAATGATAATAAAATGAGGATGTGTACATGCTTAAATGTGAATGAGAAACATAGGTAGGTTCATGTCTTGCTTTTGTATATTTGATGATCAATATTTCATAAGTTGCTGCTGAGATGATTTTAGAGATAGAGAGATCATCAAAATGATGTAGAAATTGTGCAGAAAATATGATGAATGTGTGTATATGATATGTTCTGTTTTTGGTGTTAATGATCAATCATAGAATATGATTTGTTTGTGATTGATATTGAGCTGAAATGGAAGTAGGAATGAAGAGGAAATAACGAGGACATAATGTAACATCCCCTCACCAATTGCTAGTGAACAGTGACATATGCATGCATTCATACATGCATATGCATAATAGATAAGTGAATGTTGCACATGAATTGTTTGTACATGCATACATGACTTTTCCCGGTTTTTGGAATGT